>VZTH01001978.1:0-62874 GCA_013397815.1 Aleadryas rufinucha
TTTCCTTTTCCTTTTTTTCTTTGAAGATATGTGAGATAAGGAGCAGATAGGTCAAAGGGTAAATACTTGCAAGATGGGAATGTCACTGGGGCAAGAAAAGACAGAGTAGGGAAGTGGATTAAATTTTTCTACCTCTCTGACTGCTGGAAGGAACCTAAATTTAAATTACCAGATTTCTTCATGTTGTGATGAAATACATAAAAGAACTCAAGTTAGTCTCATCCCCAAAGAATGGTGAACCTCAGCTTCAACTATAATTTAGGCACCAGATAATCCATATGGGAGGGGCATGTTATGGATTTTCCATCCATAGAAACACACTTTTAATGAGAACACTTATGTTGACATGAGAGACTGACTGGAGGTTTCAGCACACACACAATTTCACTGCTCACAGCAGCACTTGCTAAACCAATACTCAATTACTGAAAATATTCCTCAGTTTCATTTTGTATTGGTGCCTTTCTGATGTATATTTTATTCCTTTTAAAGCAGAAAAGCGAAATAACTGAAGCAAACAAAAAACCCCTTCAGCTGATATTTTTAATCACAGTTTTCTGGGAAGGTTGACCAGTAATCTTGAGTTATTTGGGGTTTTCATTATTCTTCATGACTTCAACTCAGTGTCACTGGCATCTTACTAACTTAATTGTGCTTGTTTCCTTCCACAGAATGAGTCCCAGCTGAGGAGCCAAACATTTCTGGTACAAATTCACAAAACACATCAGAATTCCCTCCCAGCATCAACCAAAAAAAAATAAAAATAAAAACTGTGAATGGTCTTTTAGACTGACTGAGTTTCTTTCCAATCCATCTTTGAACAGGGTAGAAATGCTGCTATTTCGAGTAGATGGTTACTAAAGTAATGTTGATAGGTAAATTTTCACATTTTGACAGTATAAACAGTTACCACCAGTTTAAAATTGTAACTTTAAACCGCATTGTAGATAAATTACATTATGAGAATTAACACATATAATATATGTGTTAATATATGGATGGAAAAAAAACCCATTGGTAAAACTTTCTTGTTAAAATGGAAAGATAAATAAAAATAATATATCTTATTTGATATCTTATTTTTATTTATTTTTCCATTTTAACAAGAAAGTCTTACCAGTGGAGGGTTTTTCCATCCATTTAGGCCCAGCTCCAGTTTCAAGGTAAGATGTTGGGAAATATTGTGTCACTGTGTAGAAAAATATCAAAACATAGTGGTAGTTCAGCGTGACAAGACAACTTATCACTGCCCAGCTGGGATGCCAAGAGGAAAATCAGAGCAAGCACTGGTGTTTGTAGGCTCCTGCACAACATGACAAATGTACATTGTGATCTCAAGAGAAAGGAAGATGGGTTCAGGAAGAGCATAATGAGCAGTGCTGTCTTTGGGAGTCAGCAGCACCAGGAGCAACTGCGGTTCCAGTAAAGCTCTGCTCCCTGCAATGTTTTTATATTGAGCTGTTGCTAATCAATAGCAAGGGGAACTCCTGTTCCTGTATATTCCACAGGAAAGACACCACACAAGCCTCCTACGACAGGTTCATGGCTGATAGGAGCCTTGGAGACCCTTCTGAGAGCCAGCAAGGAAGGGCAGCACTGCCAGGCTGGGATCCATCGTGCTCCCCCTGCCAAAGAGAAGCTGCCTCTTCTGCAGGCTCGTGATAAATGATGCCCCATTTCCAGGGGAGGGAGGCGAGAGGTATTTGATGGGGGCCTGGTCACATCCTAGGGTGACTCCTAAGGGAGTTGCTGAGGGTCTTGGTGCAGCGGTGGGATGGGATTTCAATTAAAAAGGGCAGGAAGAAGGAATGAAGAGTGGAGAGGGACAGGGATCAGTCCAGGCTGGTGTGGTTCACCTGCACACCTTCCTCCTGGGCTATGCTGGTGCCATGAGGTGCCTGTCACAGCCTCACAGTGCAAACAAGAGACAGGAACTGTCACACATTCCCTGTAAAACGATGTGTCTGATACACTCCTGTGAAAATATGTACCAAGTTTCTCAGCTGATCATCAGAAGGGAGGGGTTCCAGCACTGAGACTGACCCCAGAAAGGGGCAGGGGAAGTGGGAAAGGAGGTTGTACCTGGCAGATAGATGAGTTTTTCATCCCCAGCTATGCAGCAGGATGACATTAGCTCCGGTGATTGAATGGAGGCCTATACATAGATATCAATAAATAAATCAAAACCCCTTGCACAAGCATGAAAGCTGAGAGTGTTTAATTCAGGCTTGACTGTTACTTTCTTCTCTGCACCAGGACTGGACCACTGTGAGATATAAAGAAGTATTGACTCTATTAGGTTTGAGCTATTTACCATATTAATCATAATCCAGCTCACCTTTCAAAAAGTAAATAACATATTTAAGATTATCAGACTCAGTTTTGAGCAACATTTTTCTTATTAAACAAGCACACAGGACTGGCAAAAATCAATAGGAGAGTTAGAGTAGCCTCCCTGTAGAGGGTGTTTGTTATCTCCCGTAAGTCACTGTAAAAGATGACAAAGCTGCCACATCATGAGGAAAAGTAATTTTACAGGATTCAGGTGGGTTCAGGTTTCCATCTTCTCACTGTAATCCAGTGCCTCATGTGCTTCCACCAGCTAAATGAACCTGCAGGCCTGCCAGACACAGGTGGCCACAGAGCTCAGTGTGCTGATTTCCATTTCCTAGGCCATCTTTCCTTACCCTTCCTCTTTAGCAATAAAAAAAAGGAGTTCTAATTCTTCAAGGGTAGTGCAAGTTGGTGTGATTGGGTGGGTGTAACAGCTCCCATCTGCAGGTGGCTGGCTGACCACATCCATATGGGGAGAGGAGGGGATCCACATTTCAGCTGGCAAAAGGAAACTTGAATGATGTCCAACACATTCATCACCCAGGTGACACAGTTCACCTCCCTCACTGTCCCTGTCATCTCAAATAACTGCAAATGGCCACGCAAAGTTAGTGAAATTGCTACAGTTTAGATTAAAATTATCATGTATAAGAAAGTTTCCAGATAGTCTGATTTTTCTGTGCAGTTTCATAAGTGTGAAAGTTTAAGTATTGTCACTAAGATTTTTGGGGAAGGGATGTTTTTTGTTGTTTATTTATTTGTTGTTTGTTAAGGGTGGTTTGGCTTTTTTTACCAAAATGGAAGTTAATCTTAAATTCTTAGTTGGTGTGTAAGAGCTATTATTCATTTGTATTACCATAAGGCAATAGAGCTTGCAGCTGCAGTGGGAAGATCAGCTGGAACAAAATGAAGTAAGTATCCATTCCAGATAAATGTTTCTAATGCAAAGAAAAGGTGGTAAAAGCAGAGAAGGATTAACCAAATGGCCTGTGGTTTGAGAGCATCTTTGTTCCAGAGAAAGAACCCTCATATTTGCCTTCCAAATCCTTATATTTGCCTTCCAGTCAGTAAACTGCTTTTAGTGGAAGTTACTCTCCATTGGTGAAAACAAACCTATATGTGTAGAGATGTTAAGGACACTGGGAACAATAAAAATAGCATTAAGAAGTAAATATGTGGATTTACAGTCGTACCTGTTGCAGTACCAATCTCAGACATATAAGAAAGATACCACTTTTCCTTCTCCTCCACTCTGCGGCTACGACATGAGTAGAATAAAACTGTTCTACTTTCAAAACTCTGACTTTCAAACTTCGCAGTTCACTTCTGTTACCCAGATTAATGGGCTATTATTTTCTGTGTTTGTCTTGCTACCTTTGTTATTTCTGACTTGAAGTGTAGCTCCTGATGATCAATAGGGCTCCTAATATGCACATACTGGCACTATTAGCAGTACTAAGTCATGCACAGGACTCACAGCTGAGAGTTCACTTTGTTAGCTCTGTTCTCCAGGCAGTTTTGTAACCTTTACCTGTCCTCTGCATATATTTTGGTAACTAGTATTGAGTGACTGTCCAAAGTGAATACTGTACCCTGTATAATGAAATTAATCAATAATACTTGCTATCCTTGATATTACATTCTGGGGACATTGAATTGTACATCTCTGGAGCACAGGGTTGCTTGTTCAATATTAATAGTGGGTTGAATTGAGAAACTGTTTTTGTTCCATTTTTAATGATAGAAGAATTTCTCCTCATTTGATGTAAAAAAGAACTGCACATTCCATGAAAAGCAAAATATTTTCAGGATCTTTCCAATTCTGACATTAAATTCTAGGTATTGCTGCAAATTTCCTGTCAGGCCACTGAAACTGGGATAATTTGCAATCAGGTTAAGATCATTCCAAGCCAGCACCAACTTTTGGTGTCAAGGCCACATCTGTATGAATGTGTGGTTGATGCATACCACAGGAAGGCTT
Source organism: Aleadryas rufinucha (assembly GCA_013397815.1). Classification (NCBI taxonomy): domain Eukaryota; kingdom Metazoa; phylum Chordata; class Aves; order Passeriformes; genus Aleadryas; species Aleadryas rufinucha. The sequence continues at coordinate 4,316 of VZTH01001978.1, forward strand.
TCACTGAAAGAAATCACTATTCAAGGGAGTATGTGATCACCCAAAAGAGCAATATGTGGAGCTGAAACCATGGGAAGGGAGCTGCCTTCAGGTCTTTTGAGAGGAGGAAAGGTCTTGGCACGAAAACATCTGCCATCTGATTAGTCAGAAAATCCCACAGGAACTAGTAGAATAACCCAAAAAAAAAATCTATATACAGCCATAAATGATTGTTTCACAAAGACATAATTCCTGCCTCTTTCTCTTCCACACATTTGATTAGGGAAGAAAAAAGGTCATGGCTGCTTCTTTGTAGCCCGCTCTGAATTTGTCCACAACCAGCAGATACAGACAATGGCCACTCTTCTGAAGAGTCATAAATAAAAGTTTTCTTGGGCTAAAATATTGGCTCTGAGTTTCTTGGGAGCTCTGCATGGGGTGGAGGGACAGTATGTAGTTCTTCAGCTCAGTATTCAACCATGATAAGCAAGAAATCCTCCCTTCCATCCCCATATTCTTATCCATTATACAACACCTGATTGCTGCAACAAGCCACGTGCCTGGGCAGTGGAGCCCTTTCACTGCTCAGTCCTGATTCATCTGTGGAGCAGGTCCAATACACAGATGCAATATGTGCATGTATTTGTACAATCAGTGGCTGGAAAGTCAGAGATATTTATGAACAGCACCAATTCAGCTGTCACAGAAAATGATAGCTCTAGTGATTCCCAAGCTATGTGTTATACATGTTAAAAGAACACATAGGGGTTTTTTTTAAGGTCAATAATCATGATTCTTTCTAGGTAAAGAGGGAAAGGGAGAATCCAAACCTGCTCTTGGGTTACAATATGGCTAGATAATTATGCTGCATGTGTCTGGGGTCTATCTTTGGCACAGATTTGCCTGTATCTGTAGTGGTAAACTCTCCCAGCCCTGGAAACAGGGTGGGCATCCAAACTGCTTTCTGGGAATGGTCCTGGGTCTGTGCTGATTCCCCAAATGTGTCCAGGCTGCATTTGGGAGAGTGCCAGCTGAATGGGGCCAAAATCATAGCAGGATCCATTTAACAGGACAGTCTCTCAAGTTCCCCTTGCTGGGAACGTTCCCTGGTGCCATTCAATTAACCAGGATAGATGTAGGCCAAAAGTCTAAACTAATTACCATGAAAAGAGACAGTAATTCAGTGACAACGTTTCATGGCCATATGCTGGCATCTTTGGGGTCTGGAGAGGAAATGAAAACATCTTAAGGAGATCTTTGCCAAATGAGAGCTCAAAATGACAATTGCAATAGGGAAAAAGTATTAGGCACTGCCAAACTGTGAGCAGAGTGAAAACCAGCAAGAGAAGAAAAGATGAGCCCATAGGAATGGGATATGATAAAACTGCCCTTCCCTTACTTCCAGAGTATTTCAATAGAAAGGAAACATAATGAAGAACCAAAGAAGCAAAATACTCAATAATTTACAAAGTTGTGCTGTTTCATTAAAAGAAAAATACCTTTAAATGCTATGTTTGCTTTACTGGACCACAGCCTGTTCCACAGGGAGAGCTCAAATCAGCTTTCATTTAAACCAGATTTCAAACTCTGGTGTCCTGGACACAGTAATGTGAGGAACATTTACAAGAAACAGAAATGCTTTGTCAAGAAGTCTTATCAGGATGAGCAAATGTGCCACATACATGCTGGGGCCTTGTAAAATTCAAACTTTCCCAGTGAAAATGCAATTGTAAATGATAAATCCTTCCTCGGGCTGAACTGAAGAGGTTGGAAAAATATAAATATATGTGGTTTAGAATTATCAACTAGTCTTCCCCTGGCATGGATTTAAACATGGGCTAAATGAGATGAAGTACTCTAGTTGCACATGAGAGGAGACTGTACTAGGATACTTCATTTTACTACTGACCTCAGAATACTTTTTGTCAGACCTCCAGGGCTAGCAAATGTCTGGATCGTGGGAAGCTACTGCATCAGCAAGGAGATAAACAACTACTGCAAAGGCCATTTCTGGCACTGTGGCTCTGCAGAGTATCAGCTACTGGATGTACTTTGAATAAAGCCTCCAAAGGTGAATAAGGAGGGTAAATTCCCTCCTTCTTTACGGGACTACCAGCTGGGTATGATAAATGTCTCTTCCTACTCTTCTTAAATGGAAAATATTTACCTACTGTGCTCCTCCAACACAGCACGACAGTGAAAAGAGGAAAGGAAAATGTACACGTAGGACACAAAAGTAACCTGGCTGCATCTCAATAAGTTCTCCTTTATCTGGAAGAATACAAAATTTGCTTGAAACTACTGCACATCAGAAATGCCTCACTCCCACTTGTAAGGAGAAGTTGTCATAACATGAAGTATATACCCTGTTAGCTTTTACCAACTTCCATTCACTAAATTCTGGGAGATGGATAAAGGTCAATTGGTGGCTGAGATAATTGAGTTTAATCATGAGCCACCTAAGTGAGGGAAGACATTACCACCTGGCATTATATAGTACATTAAACTGACTCTTCTCTGGCCTATAAAGGTCATTGTACATTGTATGGCAAAGGTTGTGCTGTGAAAATGCTAATTGATTTTTAATACTGGCTGCTGACTTTCCTGTAGAGGGTGTCAAGTGCCGCTTGGGAGTACTTACTGACACTCATTCCAAATTCAATCATCATTGTCATCCCATGCCAGCAAAAACAAATGGATTTTTGAAGTCCAGTCCAGCAAAGCTGGGAAAAGACTCACTCTGTCCCTGAATGACTAGACCACCTCTGTCCAACTTGAGTAATATGTTTGTATCCCTCATCCTGAAAGCAAGATAACCCTGTCCTCTTGCCCATGGGATTCAGAGGTGGAAAGGGCGGGTTATCACCATTCACAGATCAGGTCTGACCACTTGGTACCAGGCCCACAGGGATTTAAGTGATTAACTCATATTTCCTCTGACTTAACTGAGAGTTAAATAGATTAATACAGAAAATACATCACCAATCCAGAACAAGTTCTGTGGAGGACTCTGAGATGATCAGGGCTGGAATGCCCCAGAGGAGAGGCTGAGGGATGGGCAGTGTCCAGCGTGGAGAAGAGGTGGCCTTGGGGGACTTTACAGCCATGGGAAGGTCCTCAGGAAGATGGAGCCAGGCTTTTCCTAGTGGTGTGTGGTGGAAGGATATCAGAGAGTCTCACACTGAATAGAAAGAGGTTTTTTCCCTATGAGGATGGCCAGGCAGTGGAGCAGATTGCCCAGCTACATTGTGCCTTCTCATCTTTAGAGCTTTTCAAGACCCAAATGGATCAAACTGAGCAGTGTTACAGGATCCCATAGCTGACCTTGTTTTGAGAAGGGAGTTTCAGTAGAGGTCTCCTGGGCTCCCATTTAACCTGTTGACCCCATGAAGTGGGCACGTTGGTGCTAGATATTCCATTTGTGTGAGCGATCTGGGAGCATGGGCAGGTGGGAATCCATCATTCTCCACACTGAGCACACACGGCATCCAGCATGAGCCAGATGTGCTTCCAGCACGAAGCTCAAACACCTCTGAAGGGGGATACTACATGGTGATATTTTGCTTTCTGAAAAGAAGACAACTGATGATTTTGTCTGGCATCTGTATAAATGTCCAGTAGCCTGCTCCTGATCCTCATCTTCAATGGCAAGAAATGCATTTGAATTGTACACACAGCTATGAAATGCATGCAAAGTTCAAATCTTCCTGGTGCCTGTCAGATAGAGTCAGATGCATTTCCAGGAAACCCTGAAAGAAAGACAAGATTAAGATGTGGAAAGATGTGGCTGGGAGGGCTGCGCTGTGACAGATTGCCTGGCTCACAACGGTGGGCTGCAATGACAAAGGGAATCCCTGGCAAGGCATTGGCAAATTTCTGTGTCCATAGTTCCCTCAGTTCTAAAATGAATTCTGAAAGGCTGATCATCATTTGTATTAGATCACTTCTATGTAGGAACAGCAACAATCTGTGACAGCAGGGAGACAGAAGTTAATGATGAAAGCACTTAAAAAAACCCCAGAAAACCACAGAAACCAACGAAAAAACCCCAACCAACCAACCAAAAACCCCCCAAAACCCCATCTCTCTACAAAAAGCAAAACTTCACTATTTCAGAGCTGTGTATTTCTAGAAAAAAATCACCTCCAGGACCTCTTTAAATGGCACTTCCAGTAGTTTAAACAACATTACCATTTATGTAGAACTTGTCACAACTTTGCACAAATGCTCAAAATCAGAAAAAAAAAAAACCCCAAACAACAAAGAGCAGATGAAAAAGCACTACCAGTGCTTAAAAGGCGAAAACAAAATTCATTCCCAGCGCAATCCAAACTCCTTTTTGTCAGATTTAAAGAATTTCATCCAATTTCCCCATTAATCAGCTGATAAAGCAGACCCACATTCTGACATGAAGAATAAGATAATGTCAACATTATTTGCAAACTGCTACATTACGGTGACAGCCTAATGTTTATTACTGTCAAATTACTGTCATTTTATTAAAAGGACCAAAAGCTCTGGCTTTGCTAAGCACATCTCCCAGTCCCACCAGAGCAGAGGAGCTGCTCCCTCTTTCCCTGTGCTGTTCTCTGTGATGGAACACAGCATTTGCATCCGTCTGCACAGGCAGCTCTGTGAACGTGCTGGATAATGAACAGGGCAGGGAATTTTACATTCCAAGACATCTTTTAATCTGAATATCACTCTTCAGGTTTTGGTAGTTTTTTGTTGGGGGGTTTTGACTGGTTTGTTTTTTGTTTTTTTCCCCCTGAAGCCTTCCTATGTATTATCCCAACACTGTATTCTCCTAACAGCCATTCTCCCTGTGGTATTCGTGTTGCTGGGGACAGATTCTACTTGCCTCCCTCAGACTTTCTCTGCTGTGTCAGTTCTGGCACTTGTGAAGTGACATGATATGAAACTTTAGAAAAGATATCACTGTGCCACCTTCTAGACTTGCATCTCCTAGTCAAACAGAATGTAATATTCTCATCATCTATGCTTTTCTAGTGTAAAATAAAAATACTTGGTAGCAGGTCTGGGCTAATTCACTCCCCAGAATTGCATGCCAACACCCTAATATTTATTTTGGCATGGTTAACAAGAGCTGGAAGCTGGAGATTACAAAACTCAACCTTAAAATCAGTGATGATTCCCTAGAAATAATATTAAGAGCTGGAACAAGCACAATACTTACACAAGGAAAGGAAAGGCAGACAATGTCTTCCGTGGCCTTTTAAACAAGGTTTGAGATCTTTTTATCCAGAAAGAATTGTTGAATCTGCATTTTTTTGAGGGGGGAAAGGACATTTGAGCCTATTATGCTGAATGAAAACAAGCACCAGCATCAGGACTGGGATTCCTTGGGCTGCACTCAATGCAATCATAGCACAGTAATTTAGCTAAGGCTTAATAATTTCTTTCAGAACAACTTAATGTTATCAGATTATCACTTATAATTCCCAGAAGGATTTCACTACATACATAAAATATGAAGAAAAAGGGCATCAGATTTAGGTATTCTGTTCTCCACTTGGTGTGGCCCTTGCCTCCAGTGTTTGCTTGTTACAGTTGGTAATGAGCAATTACTGTTGGTGCAAATGGGAGTTAGAATGGCCTTTTAAACTTTTGTTGGAGAGGAAATAAATGTAGGATATGTCTCTCTGAACATAGGTGAACACACTGCAGAAATAGACATTCAATAGCATGTCCCATAGCAACATACTTAATATGAGAGGTGGGAAATAGGATGGAAGTGCTGAGGGGTAAAAGCAATTGGCTTTGGTTGTCACTGTTAAATTTTCCTAGCTAAAATACTCTCATCCCCAGTCAAGCTCAGTGTCCAAACCAGGCACCATCTCACTGAGATTTAGCAGCTGATTTCCAGATATGAAACTGAGGTTTGTGGAATCAAAGGTTGTGGCTTCCCCATCCCTGGAAGTCCAAGGCCAGGTTGGATGGGGCTTGGAGCAGCCTGGTCTAGTGGAAGGTGTCCCTGCCCATGGCAGGGGGTTGGAATGAGATTGTCTTTAAGGTACCTTCCAATCCAAATCATTTTATGATTCTATGAACCAGAGAATCTCATACAAAATGTAATGACTTTTAATTAACCTATTTAAATTTATGTCTTTTCTTCATTTGGATTCATTATCTGATGTCCACCATTTAGGGAAGCACTCCAACTCATCGTCCCAGCCAGTGGTGGCCATGACTTGTCCCATTCATGAGACACAACCCTTCTATCATATCAAATACTTATTCTACATTCTAGAAATTCTTTCAACCCTCTACTTTAAAAAAGGTAAAGTTGCTGAAATGAAGGTGGGCTATGGAGCTTGCTGAGCAGGAAAGTGAATTTCATATATGCACAGAGAACCTTTGTGTGAAGATTATTTTTAGGTGAGCTGTACACAGAGACCAATCCTCAGGATCTGGAAAAATTAGCACCCTTGAATTTTGCAGGAGCCATTTCTAAGCCTGGCTTGGCTAATACTGAAAACCAGAAACAGCTCATGACTAGATTTTTTCTGTGACAGGAAGGAGCTTGCACACCACACATGGCTAATTTGAACAAGCTGCATCAGGGTCACTCCATGGTCCTCATTCTGTGTTATGTGAAATTGCCAAAATGATCCATCTTCCTTCTTGAAAAAAAAATAGATACTTCATGTATGGATGTGTTTTGTGGTGGGGTTTTTAACATCTTGTTTGCATAACAGATTGTTTACTTATTATCTAATTTTACCAAAACATTTATGTCAGATCTTCTGGTATAAATGGAGGAAGTCAGCTGAAAAACTACAGTAGGAATAAACACAAACTCAAATTAAATATAACTCATTCTAAGAACAGGTAGAAGGAGCACATCTGGTAGGATCTTAAGGCTATTTTTTTTTCAGTTTCAAATACAAATGACCTCTAGTATACTGATACTTAATTGCAAATATTTAGTCTGATTTAGTAAGCCTGAAAGTCTGTTTCTTCTAGAAGAGATCAGTAAAATATTTTTTCTGGGTGGGGGGAGGTGAAAAGAAGCAGTCATCTGCAAGGATATAATAATTTAAGGATGCATCCTTACCAATATCCAAACAGCGGATCTTAAATCTGCAGATGTTTGAAAAAGATTTTAAAGTCAAATAAGGCAGAAGATTAGGAGCTCTTTACTCCCAGGGAATTTCACATGCTTGAAGAACAGCAATTGCTTTGTCTTCTGCTGAAATGCCGCTCTCTCTGGGGTAAAGAGAAGCAGCTGTGTAATAACACACAGTGGTGCCACACAGGAACTTGACAGGAAAGGAAAAATTGCACGTGAAAGCACAGCAGCACCAGGAACTTCACCAGACAAACTGTGCAGTCATTACCCTTTCAGATTATCGGGACAGAGATGGAAATTAGGCTTCCTGTAGCACAGGGCCTTTAAACACTCCTCTGTGGCAAAGCCTGAAGTCTGATATCTTACTTGAAGCCTGGCAACCACCACCTCCCAGGGCCCTTTGCTCTGATGCTGCTGCTGCTGAGAGTTCTGTTCTGGTGTCACAACAGCAGATATGAGTTCATTCATGAGCAATCTCTGGTTACAGACAGAGTTTGCTGGGGCAAATAACTTTGGCTACCTTCCAAAAGGGGGTGGGGGAAAAAAAAAAGGAAAAAGAAATAAAGAAAAAAAAAACAGAAAAAACACCCTGAAAGCAGGAAAGGCAGCAATCCAAATATGAATCAAAAGCTGTACCACCTACTGAGTCAACGGGAAACTGAAATGAAGTAATAAATACCTGGCTCTAGATGCATATTAGAAGCTTATCAATATGGTTTACTCATTTCTTGAAAGGGGAAGTGCAGGGTGAAAATTAATGCAGTTGCTGGAAATCTAAGAGACAAATAACAAGATTTACCAGAGGCTTAGGAGGTGGGGATGGATTTGCCCATAAAGGAGTTTTGTTACACCTAATTAAAGCATTGGTAAATGTAAAAGGCACCCAAAGAAGGAACACTGAGGCACTTCTTGTGGGGCTCACAAATTGCTGCTCTAACCAGGAGGAGAGCAGGTGATCTGTTAGAACCTTCCTTAGGTTTTAAGTCATCAGAGGTGCCTGTTCTGCACAACTGGGTGAAGGAGTGTGGCACCCTGTCACTAACCTACAGCCCTGGTCAGGAGAGTAAGAATCATCAAAACATAAAGGTTGGCAAAGACTTCCAAGGCCATTGAGTCCAACCATGAACCCAGCACTGCCAGGTCCAGCACTAAACCACGTCCCCTAATGCCACATCTACACGTTTTCTGAACACTTCCAGGGACAGTGATTCCACCACTCCCCTGGGCAGCCTGTTCCAATGCTTGACCACCAGTGAAGACATTTTTCCTAATATCCAGTTAAGTTTTAAGTGAAGGATGAGACACAGCTGAACAGATGTTGCCAAGTCCTGCTGGGGGCCTGATCTATACCCACAAAACCCCATCCCTTCCAGCAGTCTGTGAGTCAGATCTGCTCCTCCCCTTCACTGTATATGGACCCAGGGTCCCTCAGCCCTAAGCACTGAGGCATTCACACCACCCATCTGGAGCTTTTCGTGGTAAGCAATGCTTATCTACCTCAATCAACACCGTGGTAGTAGTTGCTGAGTGGTCTCTCCCTATCCACATCTCCACCCACAAATGAGCCTTTCAGTATATTTTCTCCCTCTGCCCAGTTAAGAGGGGGACTGATGGTGAGGCTTGGTGGGCACCTGGTGGTCAGCCAAGGCCAACCCACCCCAGCCATCTCCCCATCTTCCACTTGACCCATGAGCTTAAGAGATACACTTTTGTATGTATATATATATATATATATATATACACACAACCATAGCAGCCCTGATTTGCAAATATGATCCTAATGACAAAATTTTGAACTCTATTTGCTTAAAGGCCAGTGGCTTGTATTCAGGTGAGTAGCTGTCCAAATCAAAGCTGTAAATCTTTCAAGGCTTGCTCCATTCTAACCAAATATACTGTGGCCAGGGAATTAAAATTCTGATTGTTCTTTTGAAAGATACCGACAGATCATGAGGCATGTCCTAAACTATACTTTTTAAATTTTAGGCTTTTTAAATTTTAATGCCTCTTACATGGAGCTAATAGGAAAAAGACATTCACAGATACATGGACTAATGCAGAGTTGTGTTCTGCTCACTAGACCTGAAATACTCAGAAGGTGCTGAGAAGAAAATAAATAATAAATTGCAGTCTGCTAGATTTTCTGATGCTTTAATACTAAGAAGCTCCTTGAAAAATAAATGCCTGCATATAATTGAAAATTTTGCCTCTTCTCTAGATGTACCTGTAACAGAACAAAAGATCTGCAGGGATAATTAATCAGTAGCACTGTTCCTCAAGCACCATCTGATTAACAGCATTTCCACTTACACAGTCCTTCACTGGAATTAGCAGAACAGGGTTTCAGCAGTGAAGGACAATAAAAGGGCTGGTGGTGGAGTAGCATAAGGAAGTCAGCTCTTTCCTGCTGACTTATGCTGATCACTGTGAACTTATTTCTAATCAGCTCACTTAAAGTCTGTGTTTGCACACTACAGACGACAGAGGAGGGAGCACAGACTTCATATTTAGTGTGTTTATTCATTATTAAATTAATTCTATAACTCTATTACCAACTGCAATTATTTCAAAAGCCGTTCACACGAGTCAGCAAGGAGGTGTGAGAGAACCTGAGGCAACCAAATGAGGCTTCTGGCCCAGGAGCAGAGTGCCTGATGTTTCCCAGGGGAGCCAAATCATACCTGGCACACTGCTCCCCCCTCTCTTCAGTGGCTTTCTACCAGTGGCTATAAAGGAGCCTGGAACAGCTACAGGTCACATTTTTGGGTCCAACACACCTGAAACACATAAACCTCAATAGACACCAACGCTGTGCAGGTGCTTCCAAACTATTGAATGAAACTTGTAATGGTCCTAAGGCCTGCTGGCTGAGGGGGAAATAAAGATATGCAAACATCTTTCTTTTACCTTGATGCACTTGAGAAGAAAAAGTAACAGCAAGAAAGCATGCAGAGTATTTTTAACCTCCTTCTCATGCCTTTTTTTTTTTTACAGAAGGGGAAGAAAGAAGGACCTGTATAGGTTTAGGTTCCTCTCAAGTACCTTCTTTTGGATGTTGGGTAAATGCTGACTTGTACACTGTCCTGAAAGAAAGACATCCTTTAAAAATATACATTTTTTGAAAAGAAATTTTGAAATAACTTATTTTAAAATTAAATAGTATGTCTGTTCCCAATACATGTTTTTGTGCAAACCCATGTTTTTCTGGGAAAATTTCAGCTTCCAAGGAATATTTTACCAATGCTGAACTTCAGCCTTGCTTTGGCTCTTTTTCTGTATAGTGCAAAATTATCTACCTGCATCACCACTCCCTTAACAGAACAGTGTTTGAAAGTTAGTGAATTCCTTAAGTGTTATGAGCCACAGAGGTAAAAAGTCTTAGATTTTCATTAGCAGAAGTGCTGCTTATTTTCTTTTTCCTAGTTAAAAAATAACCTGCACATATTCCAAAGGATAGATAATGTTATTTAAACAGCTCTGGATAACTGGCTAAGTACACTGGAGGTTTTTATTTTCCTTCTGTGTAACATCTAATGGTTATTAGTGGGGACTGGATACTAATATTTCAAACACTAGACTGAAAGAGGAAAACTTTTACTTCACATTGTTCTACATATTTATGCACAGAAATTCATCTGCTTTTTTTGGTCTCTAGGCTTTCATTTGGAATTTAAAGCTTTCTCTTAAGCAGCAACTGACATTTACAGCATAACCATAAATTCATAGAATCATTGAATATCCAGAGATGGAAGAGACTCACAAGTATCACCAAAATCCAACTCCCGTCCTTGCATAGGATAGCCCCAAGAAAACAGATTCATAGAATATCCTGAACTGGAAAGGAAATTCCCTTTGTACAAGTCCTCTCAGCCAATATTCTATCTAATCCTGAGATTTCAGATGCTTACAAACAAAAGCACGTGGCTGTGTTCAACAGAAGGCTCTGGAAACAAACACTGAGTGTGAAAACCTCCTGATCAATGCAAATGCTAAGAAGGCTGATAGAGAAATATTTGGAGCAGAAGCCATCAAAAAAGAGTCTGCCTTTCTTTGTTCCTTGCTGTCGTTTATAAAGTACCAATAAAGGTGGTTTTGGAACAGAAATATGAGTAGGATTCATCATGCTTTACTTCAGACATCCAAGGTTTAAACATCCAAAGAAGTTTAATCACCCACATGAGTCAAGGGGGAAGAGCCAGGTGCTTTCAGAGGGTGAGTCAGTCCCCTGAGCTCAATGCACTTCTCTCTCAAAAAGTTGATTTATCCTTCGAGCTTGTTTCTCTTGCTTGATGATAAGGGGAGCCTGGGCAAACAGTGAACAGTTTGTCATCTGAGTCGTACATACATAAGTCAGAACCAAAAACACCCAGCCTGTTTCTTTAACAAAATTTAGAGCCTTCTGTTAATTTAAAAAGTAGATGGTGTTTTGCAAAAAGTGTAATTTTTGAGGAAACCACAGCAATACCCAAAATTTCTAGGTACAGCCTGCATGAGGAACAAGAGTTGCGTGGGTGTGTCAGCACCAATAAATACCGACTCATATCCCTTTCAGTTTGCAAAGGCAGTGGGACGTGCACAACATAGATAACACACACAGAAATGGAGAATTCATCCCTGATAATAAAAGGAATTTTGATCATCTGCACTCTCACATATTACGAGTCTGAAAATCAGTTAAAGAAAGTAACAGTGAGAATTATTATACATCGATCCATGACTCTCAAGCTCAGACACAGTTATTAGATCATCCAATCTAGCTGCTGGGTAGGAAAACCAAGAGAAGCCCATTCTTTTGCATGTAGCTTGCTGCTGTGGTTAATCACTCTCATTTGAGGCTAATTTCTCATTTAAGACTGCAGGGTTTTTACTCAGCACTAGTTCTTATTTTTTTTCACTACTAGATTAGAGTCATTTAGTACTTGTTATTTTCTCCCCATGCGAGCAATTATAAACCATAATCAAGCTTTTTAAGTCTCTCACAGTAAGATATCATCTTCTGTCCTTTGAATTATTTTTCTGGAGGGCCCCTACCAAAATGGTTAAATTATGTACACATGCATATATAAATATTATTCAGTACACAAAGTGACCTTTCAAAGGAATATTGATTGTGGCATTTATGAAAGTTATATGCTTATACCTTTGAAGTATATCACCAAAAATTAGTGCTGCTGTTCCTACTATGTGAGGAATTTCAATGCCAGACCAGTTACATACATAGGTAAAAAAAAAAAAAAATCAGTTATCACAGACCATAACTGTGACCTGTGTTTATCCTGCCCCTCTGGACTAGGATACGTCACTTCAACTTCCTAAAATCAAAGATATCTAAACTGAGAGTGAACTCCAGGGAAAAATAGCTGGAATAATCTAGACAAAAAAACAAACAAAAACCAATTTAAAGATTAGCATGGCTTTGTAAGCTATCTTAGGGAAGATATGCTCTGGAACATGGAGGTTTTCCTCTTCTATTCCAGAATAGGAAATCCAAAACATCTTTTAGAATTTAGCCTGCTATTTACCAACCACTCCTCAGCTTCCTGTTGTGTAACATGCTTACATTATTTTTTACATTTTCATTTCCTCAAGCCTGCAATTAGTGTAATAAGGTAAATGCATTTCATGGTCCCCACCATCAAACACATCACAAAACTTTACCCCAATCCCTTATGCATTCATCCTGTAGTTCTCTCAGGAGAACTGCCTGAGGATTATCTCCACTTTCTTGACTTATTAATTCTGGCAGTCTTAGAGGGACCCTATTCCTGACGTTAAAAAAAAAAAAAAAGAATAAAATATTAAAGTGAATAACAAAAAAAATCACACACACTTTTCTTATTAATAAGCTGTATGAGAAAATCATCACTGGAGTATTTTAAATATCTAAGGGAATTTTCTATTCAAAGCATTTGAAGTTAGAGCCTCAAGTGCTGTAAAAAAGTGGAACTGTGCATGGTATATGCTCTAATTTTGAATTTTGAAAGGAGGTTTGTGCATTCTTGTTAGCTGCTTATAATTGAGATTGGCTCAGTTGGTCAGAGCATGGGGCTGATAGCACCAAGTCTCTGGGTTCAATCCTTGTATGGGCCACTGGACTCAGTGATTCTTGTGGGTTCCTTCCAACTCAGAATATTCTGTGAATCTCTAAACTTCTACTAAACAGATTAAGGTCAATTTTCACATGTGGGTAATTCTGATAATCACCATTAGCCAGATGATTTCCAATATGCATGCAGGCAGGAGTCTATATATTATTCTCACGTGATTTCAAACTGTAATTAACTGAAAGGTCTATCGAACTTTCTAAATATCTATATTGTAATATAAACATTGCACAATGATTTAGCAAAAGCCCAAAGTCCATGACTGCAGGTTTAGCAGTGTAATCCTGTAGCAATCTCACTATCTGAAGCAAGAGCATCTTCATCCGTGGATTTTTGAACTGGTAACTGCACTGTCAGAAGAATTAACTTACGGACAAATATAATTGCCTTCTTTTTTTTTTTTAAATATCCTAGTAAGAGTTAATTCTGAGATGGAGTCTACATATTTTCATTCAGTAAGAAGGACAACAAATAGCTACCTCCACACTAAGGAACTTAAACTCTTGTTTAGAACTCTTGTTTAGAAGAATGAAAAAAACAGGGCAAGTATTCAAATGACTAAAAAGTGTTTCATCCTCCTGAGATGTTTAGGACATCAGGATCTTTCACAACCAGATCAACAGCAAGAGCACAAGTTACCACTGACTCTTTTGCCACAGAAGACAAAAAACTTGAGTTCCTGGGTTACTGCTTGAGTAAGGATTTGGATCAGTTCACTACGCTTTGTCTAAGAGAGAAATTCCCATTATCTTCACGAAGGGGCCAGAATCTCACTTCAGGTGAAAACTTTTTTTTTACTCTAAATTTCAGTAATAACATAAAGATTAAACCATTTATGCTATTTCATACCAAATGGTTCTAAGCATGAAGAATGGGTTTAGTATTTAGCTTTGCAAAAGCAGAAACTATACTCCAAGAACTGGTTTATATTTGATTTTTCTCTGAGTAATAAGATCAGCATCTTGTTTAGTCAGGAATTCTGGCTCAGTGGCTATCTTGAAAGAGCGTGAGTTATTCTTGTTACTGGATATATAGATTCCTGAAAAATTTTGCCATAAACGTTTATTAAATAGAAATTAATTTCATATTTTTCAAGTATAACTTTGATGAAAAAGTTTCCATTAAGTCTGTTTCCTAATTTGCTATTTTTAGCAATGTCAACATCTCACACTTTTTTAATACCATCCCAATGATGGGAAAAAAGACCTAAAAAAGAACTATGCAGCAAAGCAGCTTTATTTCAGCCCTTGGCTACAGCTTGAACATCTTTAAAATCCAGGTTTGCCAGAGATGTTCTCTTGACTTGCAATCGTGTGGAAAGCCTGCCTGAAGACAAGGGTCAATGCACAATGAAGCATCTGAGGCTGCATAAACATTTATCTTCACAAGATCTGCTTTAATACTAAATACTTTCAATAATTTCCATTACCAAAGGGGTTTTTCTCCCCATTAAACAAATGCAGCTGTCTTGGACAAAACTGCTGAGCTTGTGAAAGTAATTCTCAGCCCCTTCATCTAATTAGTTTTTTTCATGAAGTTAAAAAGTCAAAGATATTTGGATTCGTGGTGTGCATTTACTACAGCTGCCAACAGTACCAGCGTTCTTGGACATGGGTAACCTGGAAATTCTTCTACAAATTTGGTCTTTTAGCACACATTTGTGAACGTACTACAAAAATCCAATTATAATAGCTAAAATAGTTTTAAAAAGATTGCAAAATTCTGTGTGGGGAAATTGGAGCAGAACCACTCAAGAACAGATTTATTTATCCCAAATCATTATATATACATTTTAACTTTGAATTTTGATCCTTAAATTTTCAATTCCTTTCTCACCAGAAGGATGAAGTTCCAAAATGAAATGTATGTTCTACAACATCATTTAGAAAGATGTCTGACCTCAAAGTACGTTCTAATTCATAGTCATGGAACATCTTTTCATCCATTTATTATGTAGTACCTCGAGATGGGGACATCCTCAAAAGAGCAGACACAACTGGAAAGGCTGTGATGCAGAATGGACAACTCATTTGAAGCAGCAGGCTCACACCCTTGCTCAAAACCTTTGAAGTAAATTGACATCACCTAGAACTGGCACCTGGGAACAGAGCATCAGGTCTGTCCCACAGCATAGCACCACCGAGGCAGCACAGCCCTGGACATGTGTGCTCTTGAAGTGAGTGACAAATGAGACCAGAATTTCACTCAAAACACAATCACAAGAACTTAAATTTTTACATAGTGATGATAAAACCCAGCAGAAATGGAGCCACAGAGTCAGAGAATGGTTTAGGTTGGAAGGGCCTGAAGTCCAGGCTGCAAAGGTCAGAGACAGCCAGTCCCTAAGGTTTTAGTGAAACAAAGCAAAGTACCTGTAACCCCAACAGCGGGATGGCCACAGGCAGCCCACTCTGGCCGGACCCCAGTGGTTCCTGTTAGGCCACTCAGCAATCAGACAAGACCCCAGGAAAATCACATTTGCTAGATAGATTTGATAGTCACATAATAAGTCATACTAGCAAAATATTTTAGTATTGCCATTAAGCAGCCCTTTTGTTCACGACTCCAGAGTGGAAGGTGATACTTCACTCCTTGAGCAGTTCATAGCACTCCTCAAATGAGCTTGTGTTGGTAATCCTGGTGTCCAAATTACAGAAAGTGAAATTGCATTCTGCTTATCTAAATTCCCCACACAGTATCTATATACAGTTTTTATACTTGGCCTGCATTTAGGATGTCAGGTGCTGTTCCACACCAGAGGCTCCTGCCAGTCAGTCTGAAGGAATCATTATTGTATCTCTTGTGCATATTCAAAGGGATTTTTTTTTCTTGTTTTTGCTTTCACTTATTTAAATAATTACTATTGCTGGCTGTAGAAAACATTTTAGAAATGCAGTTTTAGCACAGTGAGAGATGAAGGCAGGGAAAACCTCTCCAGATTGTGAGATTAACTGAGAAAATCAACTTAAATATTCAGAGGTTAAAAATACAGACTTTTTTATGGTTACTTGTTTAAATCTATTAAAAACTGTCTCACTCAAGGTAATTTGATCAGTGCCACAGTTAATAGGAAATCTTATTTTTATCCACATGCCCACAACTTTAAAGCTATTTTTCAGTAGTCAGTATATGGAATTAGAAGTTATGAAAACCTGTTGAAGAGGCAGCACTTTGGTGTAAAACTATTGACTGGTATTGCTTATGTTCAAAATAGCAACAACACAGAACCAAATTATGCTTTTGTTGGCAATAAATTGAGATTCAGTGAAGAAAAATGCATCTGATAGAACCGTAACTGAGGAATGGGACACACATGCTTTGCAAGCACTATTTATGAAGAAGAACACAAGAAAATAAATTATCAGAACTTTATTTCTGTTACAAATTATCACAATCACAATTAATATAAAACAGAAAGCACTGAGGAAACATGACTGTTGGATACAAGATTTATCAAGATGTAAAAGCCTCATCCAAGACTCTACTACTAAAAAACCTGTGACTGTGTACTAGAGAAAAGATTTCTATGCATCAAACACCAAGTGAAAGAGAATAAGCAGCATCATATAATTGACAGGGATTAAACACCTTCTTGTTATACAAGTTTTTGAAGGAAATGGGAAGTTGGAGCATTATTTCTACCCAAGAGTCTTGTTTGGAGCAGACTTGTTTACAATTAGCTATTAAAAAAAGCTTCAGCAGAAAACACCAATCTTCATTTTAACTTATCCATGTTGTTCATACATTAGACAAGCTATTTCCAAAAGCATTTAAGTTCTTGTCATAAGACTTCACACACTCTCTTACACTTGCTGCATAAGGCT
This sequence comes from Aleadryas rufinucha, assembly GCA_013397815.1. Taxonomy (NCBI): domain Eukaryota; kingdom Metazoa; phylum Chordata; class Aves; order Passeriformes; genus Aleadryas; species Aleadryas rufinucha. The sequence continues at coordinate 21,316 of VZTH01001978.1, forward strand.
AAAAAGAGTCACTAAAGAACGGGAGGTTACGTTATTGCTTTGTAACAGAAACTTAGATGGGAATTCTTTATTGAGCTCCAAATAAAACATTGTTGCATCACTGTACAATTAAGAGTTTCAGTATACAATTATTTTAAAAAGTGTATGCTGTTATACACTTTAAGGCTTTCATACAAGATGCTGAGCAAGATTTTCATACTCCGTCTCGTCAGTGTCTGAGCACACGGGTAAGTACAAGGCTCTAAGCAGTCCATAATTAACATGGCAGAAGTTCCTGAAAAAGAGCAAAAAAAGCTTCATTTGTATGTATCTTGAGACTAGAGAACATGAATTCTCTGAAGCCTGTCAGACTCTAAGTAGAGGAATCAGACAATTACATATATAATAAATGTATGTAGATCTAGGCAAGCATTTCAGAAACTGCTATCATTGAAATTCAGTGAAAATGTTATAAGAAGACTCAATGAAGGCAAATTGTTGATATGAGTAATTATGACCATTAAAATTACTTGTTTGACCAGTAACATACAGCAACAGACCAATGTCAGAGCACAAAACTCTACGAGAATGAAAATACACTTCTAAGTTGTTTGCCATAATGGAAGAAAGGCTGCCTTCTACATTGGTTTTCTTTCATGTAGAGACATTTTTAGATTATTTTCCCCTCTGCTCAAAATCTAATGGATTTAATTTAGGAGATTACTCCACAGAAAAAAAATACCCGCAAGAGAAATGCAATAGAAGAACAATGCTAGTACATGTTATTTTAGGAGATGTCAAGAGAAGTTTTGCACTGCAAGAATATAGTTTTGAAGAATATCCAATACCAGTTGTTTGATTTGATGTAGTTTATTTTGCAGACAGGAATAAGAATTGATACGGAATTCTTTTAAGAGGCATGAGAACACATTTTCTTAGGAGAAATAAGATGTATCAACGTGGAGCATTGGAAGAGGGAAGACTTAATTCATATGGTAATCATTCAATGGTGCACTTAAAAAGCCTCTGCTACCACAGAGACACATTTTTCCACCCCAAAGGGAACCTAAAACAATTTAAGGTTCTCTAGGACTTCAGGGCAGAGTAGCAGAGAAGTGGCACAAATCACACATGCTGATCACACATTCATCCTCTATACTGGAGGCACTAAGAAAATATGGCATTAAATAAGAGAGTTGGATAAACACTACAGAACACTGAATCCACTTCTGATCCACTGATTTATCTACTAGCCACCCTTGCTCCTAGATATTTTAGTTTCAACCCTTCAAGTTTCATTCTGTCTATTTAATGTAATACATGATGTTTGCAGAAGAACACTTCCTATGTAATTCATCATATTATGTGATTTAAGATGTGAACAGAAGGAGAGATTTGGCCAATTGTTATAAATATTTTTAAAAGATATTTATATATTCAGTTTTGCCATAGCAATTCTAGCAGCTGGTATTAAATCTTTGCCCTTTGAGCCCCAAAGGGGAGAAATCTTCTTCAAGCTCTCCTACTCTTTTTAAAGAGTCCTTTGATTTAAGCCCCTAAAATGCTCAAAACTGTTCTAAAGCCATTTTGTATGTACAAAAGGTTCCTTTAGCCCGTGACAGCAACCTCTTAAATTTACTGCAGTACACAGAGGCAGTGCAACTTATGCAATATTTCACAGTAGAGAGCTCTATTTATCTGAGCCTTGTCAACTAAAGGCACTGAGATCATGAGGTTAGCAGGAAGAATTACCATTCCAAGCAAAAAAAAAAAATCTGTTTTATTTAAAATATACACCATCTGAGCATAAATACAGTTAAATTATTTCTTACTTTATGTATTGAATTGACCAGAAACAGTAAAGCCAGCTATTCTTCAGCTAATGCTTCTTAATGGATTTGCTCTCCTTCAATTAATGCCAGGAATCAGTTTGCTACTTGTGCAAAAATGCTTGACTTTGAAAATCAATCTACAAAATGTATTTTTCAAATGTAGACATGTTTGTTGACCAGATTAGAGTTTTAAATTCCCATTTGAAAACTACAAGGATCAAATCACGTTCAGTTTCTTCAAATACCTAATGGGTTGAGATGCTGTCAAAGCTATGCACACCTTTCAATAAACTGCCAGGGGAGTGTCCACACACTGTGACAGCTTAAGGTCCCGATTAATGATAGCTCAAAACTATTACTTTTCTTACCAGAACTGAATATAGACAGCAATACCTAAATTAAAGCCTTGTGGAGAATTAATGACCTGATCAAAAGTTCCATTATTTATCTAATAATTTCACAGATGAGTAAATATACTTACCAATGCATCAGAAGATTAGGGTTTTTGTTCTCTTGGCTGTCCAAGGAGGTGAGTTTCCTGACAAGAGAGAAAAAAAGAAAGATATTTTTACTAAATTTCAGAGAATTTATAATAAAAACTAAAGAAAACAACGTAAATCAAACTATAATTAATAGAAACAATGCTTAAAAAAAGCTTTAGATAACATTTGCAATGTTTAAGTTACTAGAATTTATCGAAAAATAATATATTACAAACTGTTAGTTATGAGGTTTTACAGTTGTTTAATAGGGAATAGTTTGTCCAAATTTAACTAGCTAAGCTAAGGCTTTTTAGATGACTAATACAAACTAAACGTTTTAAAATGAGAATTTAGGTGTCCTCACAAGTCTTCCCTACATTCTAAAATGAAACTTTCTAAGTTGTAGCCTCCCTGTTTTTATTGGTTATATTAAGATAACTTAAGTGAGATTAAAATCTTATTTGATTTATTTACCTTTGCAAATGAAGACCGTTTTAAGGGTTACACATCCTCTGCCTCTGACGAAAGCGACCTCAATTAGTCAAGTCAGAAAGTCTTTAAAAGCTTTGTGTTTATTGCTTCCAGCACGGAGCGAGGTGGTCATTAACGTACCAAAATTCTCATAAAAATTCCAAAGTTGCACTAGTGAAAAAATGCTCAACAAGGTGAAAACTAGTCACATCTTTTTCCAGAAAATTCATTAGCTATTTTAAACCATTTTTTAACAAAAGTATTTTGATTTAATGTGGCACTCAAGCAGATCCATACCATTTGGATATTTTAAACAGCATTTATATCTACTGTGAGTAAATAGAGAGATACATTTAGGTTTAAACCATTTTGTTTTAAAAGAAGTTGCACAATGTTTAATATGAGCCTTTTATGCTGATCACTGTTAAACATTTCTCCCTGTTTACTACTATTTATGAAGTTTTATTGTAAGATAAAGCATAAAATTAATCTCACACACACTGATTTTCTTTCAAAAGTTTATTTAGTATCAAGCAAGGGTAGAACTTTGCTTAACACTACAGAACATTTCAAGACTTGAGTTACAAAATACCACATTATTCGCATTTGTAGTTTGCTTCCCTTTTTACGCATGTTTGCAAAGAGAAAATCTAGCAAATGGCTGAAAATAAAAGCTAAAAACTAAATTGTTGAAAACCTTTAAAATAAAAGGTTACGCTTATGTTAAAAAGAATGGACTAATGTATTTAGTAAACCTATTTTTTGTTTAACACTAGTTAATCAAGGGTTATTTTTTTGATCACCTATTTTTTCAAACACAGTTTGGAAATAACAAAGTTCCTTGTTTTACATATCTTTCTGTCCAGGTTGTTCTTTCAACAAAATGTTTTAAGTTCAGTCCATCCATTCAGATTTTTTATGCACTTTGAGTTAATAAAAAGGGATTGTTCATAGAAAAAATTACTTTGAACAGTATACAGGACTGGTGGAGATTGGATATTTCACAACATCAGACAGTACAATCAGTATCTGGCATATGGCTGGTCTCTGTAGACTCCTTTTGTTGTCCTTGCAGAAGGTGTCTTGTGTCGCGAGTTGGTCCATTCTTCTTGCCCTACAAGAAAAGAAAATATGGTCAGAGCCCTTCCAGCATTCTCAGATGCTGAACTTAATTCTTCTTATATGTGAATCGAACAGCCACTTTCTGTTTACAGAAACCGAGGCTTACAAAGTGAAGTCTAACACTTGAAACAAAAAATCTGGGTACAACACATCTATCTGAGCTATCCCACAGTGGTTTCTCTGCACATAAGAGCAGGGAGTGTGACAGGCTAATGGCAAAAATATTCAGGGCTGTGTAAATTCAGCTGGACCTGCTTGCTGCAAATGCACAGAAATGTCAGCTCCAGTAGCAGACACACCAATAATTGCAATGGGATAAAATGAATGGAGGGTATGAATTATGTATAAGGAAATAAGATGCCCTCAGAAATAAGTTTCTCTGCATCAGTACCAATTTAGGCCTAATTCAAACACGCAAACCAAGCCTCAAGTATCACTACAAACACTTGTGGCTTGTAACACCCTAAGGCCAATATTTAATTTCCCTGGAGGTAAACATACACCTCTTCTGAAACGTGAGAAATAGGAGGGCAGATTACTAAAAAAAAAAAAGTTAAAAGGACAAGGAACATTGGTTTTTTGAATTTTGGCTATAAAATAAGTTTGCAAAAACGGTTGTGCTATATTTAATGATTCATAATCCTACCACCTTTTAATGGTAATAAATATTTTTAAAAAGTAGCAAAAATTATTATCTTAAATGAGAGCCAGACCTACTATGCCAGGCAGTTGCAAAAGGGAACATACAGGATTAAACGTAGAGCATAATGACACAGAACTTAGGTACACTAATGATGGAAACAAATCAGAGTACTATGTCATATCTGTGAGAACAAAAATTAAAAAAAAAACACTAAAAAAGAATTTCCCAAAACTAAAACCACCTTAAAAAAGTGTATGTGTTTCCACATTTATTTTTGCAGAACTGCCCTGCCCTAAACAGATAGGTGCCCCAGTGAACCTAATGCAATCCAGAAACTAAAGATGGAATCCAAATCTATAGTAGAATAAAAGGTAGACATCACTTTGTCTTTCTATTTCATAAAAAAAAATAAAAGAACCCCTGCACTTTGAATGCTGAGGTAACTTGCTCTGACATGAGATATCTGAAATTAGATGTCAAGAATCCCAGAAGTCAAGGGTTCAGTTTCACAATCCCCTTGCAGAAGCCTCATCCTAACTACTTTTTAATAATGTAGGTGGTAGGTGGCTGCCTGCAGAGTCCAGGCTATAAATCACACCCAGGTGGTCGGACATTTGCCTAGGAGGTAAAAGGAACAAGTTCAAATTCAGTGTAAGGCTGAAAGAATTAAACTTGCACCTCAGGCAAGTTCCATGGGTATATGGTAACAACCTCTTGTGCTTCTTCATCACACAGAAAGCAAGACTTTTACTGAAAAAAGACCCTGAGCCTAACAGTATGGGCAGCTGACTGAGGGGTAGGAATTAAAAATATCCAAGCTCTTAAACACTGCTGCGAGAACTGTTTAAATGAAAAGAGCAATCTTGGTTACAGTTTAAGGGGAATACTTGCTCTTTTTCAAGCAGTCGATCAAATCAGCAGCGTAAAGAGTTACCTTACTGTTTGTCAGTTTTCATTTGGTGCTGTTCAGGGCTCCAAACCCCAAAAACACTGATATTCTTCCTACATCTGCTGGATTGTCACCCGAGTTTCTCAGAGGAAAAGTTCAGATACCTCCTGGGGATCTCAATTTCCTCCTGGCCAGCACTAGACAACCACCTGCTCACTAGGCAGTCTTAGTTTGAGGCACCTAATTTTCTTTACATATAGTGGAGACAGTTATTAATCTCTAACTCTGCTTTTAAGGGATATACTTAAGAAATAAAGTGTATAACTGTTTATATGTGCAAAAACTATGGTGGCTGCAACCCATAACCATTCTTCCAGGTATTTATAGTCTTTCTCTCAACTTGAATAAATACATCACTTAATATTCTGAGTGGCTGTGCTTTGATAAATAGAAAACTAATTTTAAATGCAAAAGCAATGAAAAATCCATATTTTCAACCTTAAATACTGCAATCAATATCTCTCCCCATCAATCCATCTACATTAAGCAGTTTCATACATTTTTCCCCCATCAATTCTGCATTAATGAAATAGTCCTAGAAATATCAGGTTTATAATGGCAAACAGTTTATTTTAATGCTGAAATGAAGATTTAAGCTATATATCTATCAACAGCAACTGTAAGTGCTGGGGGACAGAGGAATTTCAAGTGACCTCTCCTTTTGATGAACTGACTCTCCCCTTAAGCAAAATAATCAGTTTAAGCAGACACATTGGGCAAACTACAGCATTAGGTGCATTTATCACAACCTAGTTAAGGTCACTTTACTTTTCAGCAGGAAGCACTTCCAAGTGGAATTAAAGAAACAGACCTTGGAGAATTTTAAGTAGAGCTCTGAAATCATTGAAGCTTTCATTACTCAGAATCACAACTCTTACACATTACTAACAAACCTCAAATGTTTGAGATTTGAGAGACCTAGATTGTATTTCTCTGATCTCTAGCCAGAGACTTAACATTTATCCCTTAAGCAAAGGTGCCTTTTAATATGTTTTATGCTTCTAACCCGTAACAGATTTCTTTAATTAAACCTGTCACTACCACACTTCTATATTAAAAAAAAAGTGATCTTTACCATTGGCATATGTTTTTTGCTTCATTACGCATTGTTTTGTCTCTGTAGAGTAACCCACTGCCCTCATGTCTATTAGCTACCTAAAGTACTTCCCTAACCTTTACATAATGACTCCCTGCTTGATTTCCCAAGACTGATGCATGAAAATGAACTAATACGAAAAGACCATACAAGACTAAAACACACTCAATTAGGCCCTAATTCAGCTGGGAGCTTCAGCATATTCTTACCTTGTACCAAGTCTCAATGCCAGCTGTGCCACACCAGAAGCATTTGCTTTTGGCGGCCAAAAGTTCCTGGTAAAAGGTCCTAACGCCCCCATTTTTTTCCTTTAATCTCATTGAATGTGACATGAAAAGGCTGTGTGCCTCATGATTTAGGTTTTATTTTCTCTACTTCTTTGGTTTTAGTTTCCCATGACTGCGTTAGCTAACAGACCATGGAGGGCATTTTTCTCAATAAGCGCACGAGGAGCTCAGTGACAGCTCAGGAATCCCTGAGCAGCCGTTACCCGCCGCAGGACTGAGCCTCGCCTCACGGAAATTATCCTTTCATTAGGGGTTTTTTTTTTTATTTCAAGAGTCTGCTGCTGCAGTCACTGAGCTGATAAAGCCACTCACCGTAGGAGTCATAGGTGTCTTCACTCAGTCCGTGGCCATAGTCGTAGTAATCTGCTCCACTGCAGGGCAGGAGGGGCATGGAGAGAACAAGAAAGGAACAGTCATGAGAAGAAATACTTGTTACTCATTCTACCTTTGAAAAGAAAGCCTAAAGGATATAGGACATGCCCTAAGAAAGGTGAGTATCCATGTGACAGTGACAACTGAGGTCCTGCTTGTTTATTAATTAGAAACTAATTCCATTTAGGATTTTTTTCATCACTCAGCTACTCATCCATGTTGTAAATGCAGATGTGGGAATTTTTCATTTAAAATTATAGTTGGGAAGGTTAAAGATCTTGTAAGTGTTAATGAAAAAACTGGAGATGTAGGTACTGAACCAATTCATTTGTCTTATAAACTCCTTTTCATTACCTACTGCAGCCTAGTATTTCGCCTTTGTATCTTCAAATTCACTGATAAGACTGCAATAAAGGGCAAACAATTTGCTGATGGGAGGGTTATACAGCTGCTGTGTCTGTACAAGTTCCAGTGTCTTCACAACAAGACAGAAGAACACAAATATAAATGCTATCATTTTAACAGGAAGATAACAAATGACAATAAGAACTGTGTTAAAAGCTGAAATCTGTAGTTGTTAGGATTCAAAAGTGTGTACGAATACCATAACCATGGCCTAAACCAGTCTTCCATTTCATAATGGTATTTATATTTGGTATATAATGGTATATATATTTGGTATCTTAATGGTATTAAGACCCTTGAATGGAAACTGAAGAACAATCCTTAGTACACACTATTCCATTATGCTTCCAGATTTCATATAAGCCTAGCAATGGGTAGTCTTTTACAGAGTTTGTAGGACATGAAAACCAAGTGCCTAAATATTTTTTTTCCTTTTCTTTCTAACCACAGCCGGACTCAGGGCTGACAATATTTGGGAAATACTCTACAAACTGATCCTACCAAGTCATTACCTTCTGAGTGAGAAGGAAATTGCTAATATATGATCACTAGCAAGTAATTACTGATATTGACAAAATGTTCCTAACATTAGATTGATTGCTAACAAAATAAACACCAGAGAGAAAATAAACAATTTATAGCCTTAACACGAATTAGCAGGCAAGGCATTTATATAAAACAAACAACACATCACAATTACTTCTGAACTGACAAAGGAATTTGTTGTGCTTGGGTCATTTGTGTTTTAGTTTGGGGTTTTTTTTCTAAACTAAAAATTTTTAAATCCCACAAAATAACCAGGCCAGAAAAAAATACAGTTTTGGTGTGTGCAAATGCATATCTAAAAAGTCTGGGTGAGTATTTTTAATTGCTGGTATAATGCTTCCTAAACAAAAACTTACAGAATGCACTGTGAAGACCCACAAAAAGTATCTCCACAAAACCTGTTCTCTACAGTTTCTCATGTGATGAGGACCCCAGAACAAGCGTAAAGTTTGAATAAGAAGTTTTTTTTCTCTGCAGCAGCCAGTAATAAAAGTCTTTATTCTGACAAGGAACTGAAAACTGACATTCACTATCCTTCCACACAGCACTTATTTATTTTAAGGCTGTCATCGAGTTTAGAAGCCTAAAGCAGCTGAGCCCCATCCCTGTATCTGTCAATCCTGTCAGAATGACTTTGCGGGGTCTCATTTCATAGATCTAATATATCTATTAAACAAAAGAATGACTGATTTTACAGCACATATACTGCAAAACAAACATTAGAAAGGAAGGAACCTTTCACTTACACTGAAAGTATGTCAGAACTCATCTTTATGAACAGACAAACCCTTCAAAATTAATAATCTGTCTGAAAAGTACAAGGTATAATGGGAAGTGACCTTGCCCAGTGCAATTCAGTACTCCCTGATCTACTTCATTCATGTTCTACGAACAATGGCAACGTTCTCCAGTCAATTCTGTGTTAAACAAACCCAAAGCTTCAGATGAGAAAACCTAAACACCCAAAGAAAAGGGTACATACAGATGGTTGTAAGGATTTCTGGGTGAAAAAAAAAAATGAAAAGATTATTTTTTGTTTAATTTGTTACAGAGTCTGAACATTCCATGGCGTTCACAATCAAGACCAACGGTAATGGAGTTTTTGAGGTTTTTTAGAATTACAGAAAAATCTAGTACGGTATATGAACTTACAGCTTATAGAATTGTATTTTGTTTCAAAGCAATTGCCTGCAAAAAGGAAACCTAGTAAAAGCAGCCTGCAATACCAAACTTCTAAATTGTACATTTTAACTCATCAACTGAGATAACTGAGATAGTTGAGGTCAATTCTGCTGCGAGGACTTAAGTCGCTATATTAAATAATTCTTCCTCTGGACAAAAGATATGATATTCATTTTTGCTTTAAAATAATCCTTTACATTTAGATTCTTTATATATACATATATTCTCTGACATCTTAGCATTCTGACTGAAGGCTATTAAACTTTTTATTTCCCTAAATGGATTTATTCTGCAAGGAAAGGCCTTTCCAAAGAATCACAGAAAGACTTGGGTTGGAAGGGACCTTAAACATCACCTAATTCTGTAGGCAGGGACACTTTCCACTAGACCAGGTAGCTCAGGTTGCTCCTCTTCCTTTCATTTTGTCTCACAGAAAGGAAAAAAAAACATCCACAAACCCAGTTCATTTTCTTCTTTACCTCATGTGACGCCCTCCTTTTACAAAAAAATGAGAAAATATGACATGGATTCTTTCCTTTTTAACCCAGCAAGACTAAAACATGGACTCTGCTTGGAGTTCTTTTGTTTTCAGAGGTGAATTGTCTTCATGAAACCACTCTCTTTATTTTTCCTCCTTTCCTATGCATCTTCTTTTTAAATAAATAATTGGATTACATGCTATAGCTGGTTGAGTTTTCAAGCATCTTCGTAACCATCAAGTAAATGGTACAAGTGCAATTAACACTGGCGTATCAGCTGTGATTCAGATCTTTTGTACACACAGACACTTTGCTTATATTCCCCTCTTTCTAACTTCTTTTGTATTCCCATTCCAGCGCAATGGCTTTGGGCTGATAAGAGAGAAGACAGAGATGACAAAGGAAAAATGCTTTAATTTTCCTTGTCAGCATAAAAACTTGGAACCACTTAAGACTATGGAAGGATTAGAAAACAGCAATAAATTTAAGTATGTTGTTTCTAATTGCTGACGGCTGGGCAGTAATCCTACAATGTTCAGAGGAAGTGTGAAGTGAGGCTTAAATAGTTTAAATAAGGCTGGGGGAAGTGCCTGTTTTCTGTGTTAAGAGGAAAAGCTTCAGACAGAAAGGAGCAAGCTCAGATTTTAGCACAGCATCACTGATGAAGTAGAAATGTTTCTCTAAGGCTTTATTTAGTAAACTGGAGGACTGGGAAGCTTCCTGCCATTTCTCTAGAATCACTATGAGAAGTATCTTAAAATACTTTAATTTTGAGGTATTCAACATAAGCCTTCAAAGGCCCTATGAAAAATGACCTCAATTTCTCAGGCTTTTCTACTAAGCTGATTGGTTTCTGAAAATATCTTGATGAACCATAATAGAACAAATGTTTATGAAAAAACCCCAAATAGAAGTAACTGCTCTTGACATGATGGTGAAGTCTTAAGGAACTTTACCTGTTATACTATATTAACTATTAGTTAGTTATATTGCCTAGAGATACTGGAATATTCTCTTGAGACAGGTATCAACAGAATGGTAGTTTCAACCCAACTCTCATGGGTCCCTCACTACAAGACAGACATTGAGGAGCTGGAGTCTGTCCAGAGAAGGACAGCAGAGCTGGGAAGGGTCTGGAAAGTCAGTCCTATGAGGAACAGCTGAGGGAACTGGGGATGTTTACTTAGAACCCTGGAGAAAAGGAGGCTCAGGGGAAACCTTACTGCTCCCTACAACTCCCTGAAAGGAGGCTGTTTCCTTCCTTGGGGGGGTCGGTCTCTTCTCCCATGCAACCAGAGACAGGATGAGAAGAAATGGCCTCAAGCTGTACCAGGGGAGATTCAGGTTGGACATCAGGAAGAATTTCTTCACTGAAAGAAATTGAAATGGTCAGGCATGCAATGAACTGGTTAGGGAGGTGGTGGAGTCACAATCCCTGGAAGTGTTCAAGAAATGTCTGGGTGTGGCAATGAGTGCTGTGGTTTAGTTGACATGGTGGTGTTTGGTCCAAGGTTGGACTCGTCTTGGAAGCCTTTTCAACCTTAATGATTCTGTGACTCCATATCAGAAGACGTCACCAGGCTATTTTGGGACAATCCCAAAACAGGCAGATCAACCACACAGTCCAAGTGTACTTCCAAAAATGCACAAAGGTAGTAAAAATATATTGCAATAATTCAAGTGATTGCCACAGCTCTTTATATTTGATACAGGCATCTTTTAGAATGATCATTAAGACATTTCTGTGTTTGAAACAGAAGCAGTGTGGCACGGAGCCTGGTTGCTAAGGGAAGATTAAAAAGTCTCTGAATGAAAGCTTCTAGTTTACTGGAAAATCCCAGACTTAAGCACTGACAAGCCTGGTATAAGAACCGAGTGATCTCAAACTTTCTTTGGCTTCTAATGAAAAACAGCCTTTGCAAACAGTTCTGCTTCCAGTAATGCTTATAAGGGAAAAACTGACCAAAATTTCTGCTTTTTCTTTTTCACATGAGTATCACAAGTAATTTTGATCCCTTTAGACAGAAACCAGGGCAGTTTCAGAAAGTGACAGTAAAACCCTTAGAAACACCAACGTTTCCTTTTGTGCCAAGGGAAGCTCCACAAGCACCACCCTTTGTGTTTTCACAGAGTTGCACAGAACAGCAAAGCACAGAAAACAAATGAGGATCTCTCTAGCAAGAGTTCTTACATGATAGACCCTGACTGATATGATCATATGTGAAGAGAACTCTTCCATAAGGATAAGCTTCTTTCCATCATTCCTGTCAGATCTTCACGCTCAGCTACTTCTGATAACAAAAAACATCTGTCAACAGGAAGCGTGTCCAAGACAACAATCACTGCAGGGAAGTTTCTCATAACTCTGCAATTGTCTTGAACATTGAGTAGCTGCTCTCAATGCTTCTGTGGATCACTAGAACACCCTGTTCTGGAACCCAGCTTACAGCAGGACAGCAGAAATCCAGGATATCAAGAGGAGACCCACATCTTTTCTTGCATCTTGTAGATATATTTTTAGTTAATACCCAGTTCTGCTGCTACTTAGTAAAGATTTCTTTAGTACGTATTTTTATCCCTGCAGCTCAGTTTATCTCTGTAAAACAGATAATGATCTCAGAAACAATTGAGACCCCTATGTGAAAGCTTTATAAAATACAGAAAAATTACACAATCTTCCTTGAATTATAGTCTATTGTACTCTCAAATGGATCATACAAACAGCAGATCTGTTACCAGTAATCCTAAAAGGTGACCAGAGTGCCCTCTCAAGGATCCCCTTAGCTATCACTATTTAGGAATTACTTTTCATGGGAGAAATTGTGAGAAATTTCACTTCTGAATAGCGAAATGTCCTCAGAGGCATCTGCATTCTGGTGCTACCTACCAGGCACAGAACGATTTAGGTATTTCTAGCAGAACTCCACAGCTGCCTAAAGCAGTTTTACCATCTGAAATGTCCAGTTATTGCTGTCTCAACTCAATCAGTCTTTCCCCCCACGCCCACTACATTCTCATGTCCCACCTCTCAAAAGAGGAAAGGAAAATGGCAATTAAAAGAGGTGACTGAAGCACATGGTACAAACAAGGCTTCTTGGGAACCGCAGCAGCAGCAGGAGCTACAGCTTTACCTTGAAACTATAAATAGAATACAGCAACAGTACATCCCCAAACATGAGAAATGCTAACCATATTAATGGCAAAAATTTGCTGCATCAAATAAAGCACCAGCAGAAAAACTAAAAACTCAGGTTGCATAAATTCATTTGCATGAATTCATAAAAGCATTTTGGTTTGGCTGGTGAATTAGAACCAAGCCCCAGCCACCCCATACCACGTCTGTCTGGTTTGCAAAGCAGGGTGTGAACTGCTACCACAGGAAGCTAAACTTGAAGTCTTTAACTATCTAGGTGTGTACCAATCATATTCTAGCTGCTAAATGGAGAAAAAAGACATGAAACAACATTAACATCAGAAAAATATGTGTTTTCTTCCCTCTCTCTCCAAACAGACAAGATTATTCTGGACAGTGGAAGCAGCAGTGAAGATCTGAGAGACAGCAGTCAAAAAATCCTTAGACTACTCATTGCAATACTGGAAAGATCTGGAATATTATTCCAGCTAATTCCTGGTTATCCCCCAAGTCTTGCATATGTTGTTGCCAGAGATCCAAAATGATGTCACTTGTCACAGAGTGGAGTACAAGGCAACACTGCCTCTAACACACCGCCCTCAAAAACTGCACAGGTGGTTTGTTACCATTCCATCATCACAAATACTGTTCCAGAAGATAACACATCATACCTTCTTATCTTTTTAATTTACTGAAGGAACAGTACAACTTTCAACACCTTTCTAAAAGTTTGAGGCCTTACTTACCAGTTGAAATTTAAGAAAATTTGAGAGAAAAGGTATCATTCCATCCTGGTTTTATATAATTCAAAAATAATGAATGTGCCATCAAGGAATGCATTTGATAAAAGGAAGATTATGTTTAATTGTTTTCAGGGCTGCACAATCATAAGCTTTATCATGTTCAAGATCTTTCCAGTACTTCCCTAACATCCTTTGCACCAGCAGGGTCCAAACCTTGCCTCTCCAAGTACAGTATGGCAGGACTTCTCCTCCTAATAACAATTCAATCCATTTAAGTGCAAAGATCATTTCCTGGCCTCATCTGAGCTCCACTACTTCTATCCATGTATATGTTTCAGGTGGTTTACATACAGCACTCATGATACAATTACACCAAGAGAAATGTGGTTGTGATGGTTACTAATACAATATTTTTCACCATCTATACCGGGACTGTATCAGAATTGTGCTTAAAAGCACAATTTACAGCCCTCAGTATTTCTACTGAAATAAAATACAAGGACAAACAATTAAGACCATTACAAAGTTTTCCTGCAACCGTCTCCCATTTTAAAGTTGCCCAATTAAGTAGGTATTTCCTTACCAACAGAAAAAAAGAGAGATTTTTCTTCCCTTGAAAGCAAACTGAATACAACAGGGTAGTCAGAGAGAAAACTGCAACTTTCAATTACTGCTAGTAAGCAGACAAAGTGTGTTGACTGTCAACCAGCAAAACAGTGTCAAATCTTCATCTACAAAAACATGTTCTGTGACAAAAATATGCTCTGAGCTGATGCAGTGGGATTTCTCATTCAACTAATAGGCACCGGCTTCCAAGTGTGAGTTTCCAGTGAAGTACCTTCTTCACCTCACACCAGGGAAAAAAAGTCTTCCCTATATGTGTCTATATATATATGTCATTCTCTGTCTGCTGCAAATATAAGTTTAAGATGTCCTTTTTCTAGTCTGGAGAGACTATGTAGTCTCTCTTCCTTGTATCTCTTAATCCAACTGCTGGAAAGTTAGTTATAATGTGAGGTATTTGGGAAGTCCTTTCTAAATGAGTAACTTTAATTTGTAAGATTGATTATCCATGTTCTGCCTCCAAAGCCCGTATATCCAGCACCATTTCTACAGCATCCTGCTAATGCCTGGCAACTGGAAACTCTCCATTCCTCTTTGTTACCTCCATCCTCCAAGCTTAAAACACCTTATTTTTAAAAAAACCCTGTAATTAATGTGAAGCCTTCAAAAAACTAAGATTTTTTGAACCATGACTAATTCCACAAGTTACCACTAGTAACTACAACACAGCATTTAATATTTAAAAAATAGTCCCCATTAATGAATTTTTTTTTCCTATTTTGGACTTGGAAGATCCATTTTGACTTTCCCTTTCCTCATGTTTTCACTTGTGTAATCAGGGAAAAAATGTCAAAATCCTATCAAATAATAATCCTCTTTAATTGTATTGTGGAATTCAACCACTCAGTTTAAGATGCTGTAAAATCACCCAAGTAAAATTAAACCAATCATGCAAAATTGATATAATTTTATGAAATAATGACTTTTCTTGATTCCTCAGTACTTGCAATTTGATGTTACTACTTTTTGTACTACTGTAACACCTGCATATTAGTTTTCTGTACCAGTTTTCTAAATTTATTTTCAAATGCATTTTTACTTGTTTCCTAAATATGGAGGCACAGTCACAGTTAAATTTAATAGCAAAATCAGGAAGAGAACCAAATGAATTTTACTGAGTATAATTAATACAGATGAAGAGTAAACCTAACATTTACTAAACAGTAAAGCCATCTACCAATATCACCACGAGGATTCAAAAAACCTTTTCCAGTTTATGAGGGCAGCATGAGATATGCTTGTGTTTTTTCCATCACAAGTCAAATGATCTTAGTCTTATTCCTTTTTAGTGACATTTCAGACCAGAATTCTGTAAATCAGTTTAAAAAATTAAAATACACCAGATTCACAATGAAAACTATTTATGCTACTGAGGCACTTCTGAATAGTTTACCTTGTCACATCTCAACATGTAATAAAAAAAGAAAACATCTATCTAAGCCTGAAAAAGTAGATCTGAAAAACTGCAGAAAATAATCTCTTTCAATAATAATAAGCACAAAAATTAAGCAGGAAACCACATGGCAGGATTTTCAGTTAAAAGCTACATTAGCTTATTTATGCTAATGCTTTAAGGCTTTATTTTGCAGAATTATAACCTCCAGCACACTCTGATGCCTACCAGGGGTTCATAAGCAACAGCAACACAAGGTGCCAACCCTTTGCACAATCCCCAGAAATCAAACTCCTGTGGATTGATTTGATTTATAAGCCAAAGCATGAAATACAAACAGCTACAAGCATTAAAATGGAGAGAATTACATCTTGGAAAACTACAGTAACAGACACTCATTTGCATATAATGCATATTTATACATCCTGGAAATGCATGATTGCTGACAAACTCAACAATGTAAATTTAAAACTGAGCATCACAAACAAACTGTTAGCAATTAACTTTCAAATACCAATAGCAACATCTCCATAAGCCAATTTCAAATCCATATGCTC
Source organism: Aleadryas rufinucha (assembly GCA_013397815.1). Taxonomy (NCBI): domain Eukaryota; kingdom Metazoa; phylum Chordata; class Aves; order Passeriformes; genus Aleadryas; species Aleadryas rufinucha. The sequence goes on from VZTH01001978.1 coordinate 37,611, forward strand.
AGCTCTTCATGAAAATCCTCCTATTAAACAGGAATGTCATCATCTTTTGTGTGACTACTAAGCATAGTTTCAAAAAACACCTGAAAATTTGAGTTCCTAGTGGAAAATGAGGAGGGTATTTCTGAGAGCTACATACTAAGAATCAGCTTCTCTTGTAGCTAAAGTGCTTCTGGAATAACATAAAAAGCAGTATTACGAGATTTGAAGGATTTTAGCAAATCAATTCAGTTGTATTGTTCAGGCATCAGTTTAACAATGGCCATTGCTGGATTTTAAGGCCTTTTTTTAAGTCCTTTTCACCCCAACATCCAGCTTCTCCTTCTTAGGTAACTACCACAAGCTACCAAACACAAAATTCCTCAAACCTTTCACCACGGGGTCTTTGTGCATAGTCTTCCCTATTACAAAGAAATTTTCTGTCTTGAATCAGTCACTTTTGAAATCAATGGCAAAGAAGGTAATGAATGATAAAGGAGGCTCAGGGGGAACCTTATCACTCCCTACAATTACCTGAAAGGAGGATGTGGAAAGGTCTCCCATCTGAGAAATACTGGATATTGGGAAAAATTTCTTTAATGAAAGGGTGGTCAGGCACTGGAACAGGCTGCCCAAGAAACACCATCCTGGAAGGCTTAAAAAATGTGTGGATGTGGCACGTGGGGACATGGTTTGATGGTGAACATGGTAGTGTTGGGTTAACAACCTGATTTTATCTTGGAGTTCTTTTCCAACCTTAACAATGACATGATTCATAACACCATGTTTTTAATGTGCCTAGGACTTACCATATAGGGGCAGTTATGTTTTTATGCACTTAAGTCAGTGATCTAACTGAGTTTCAGCATGTAATTCTTACTTCCCAACACATCAACAACAGCCACAGAATGATTTAGTGGCACTGAATAAATGTAGGTGTACTAAAGAGAATATGCCAATTCCTTCAGCTCAGATTAGGTTAATGGGGTGGCTCCAAAGGCTCACAGGGAACTTGCAGGGATTTGAATTTATCACATTTTGGTATGATTTGAAGTGATAGTAATTATTGTTAGATATGCACAAACAGCAATTGAGAAACGCTATTTAAGACAATGACAAAATGGTTGTTGCCAAGAGAAATCTATAGCACTGTTAGGTAAATGTGGAAACCAGAAAACAATGCAAAAAACTGTAAACAAACCAGAAATTTCTGAGTCCTGATTTTTCCACTTTTATGCGTGTGTTTAGATTAAATTCTGCAATAGAGTGAAGGTGAGATCACCTCTACTGAAGATCTAAAATACTTTTAAAATTGGAAATTATAATCAAACACAAAATGACACTACTACATAAATGACTCATTCTTGTCCCTCAACAGACACTGGCATACAGCTACACAAAGTGTTCCTCGTATAGTTTGGGCTGCTAATCTCTATTGTAGGCTAAAAAATAAAGCTAGACAAAAGCTTTTTTTTTATCCCCTATGAGAAGTATCCCATTTTAAATGCTAGCAGACAAGCCTGCAGAAGTTCTTTGAAACTTCTGAGTGCCTGAAGCAGACAGATGGAGTTTCTCCATACTTTTTGTTTTTGCACTACAGTAAGTGTGTTAGCCATTCTCTCTCGACAGTAAACTTAAAAGCACACAGTAAACCCTCTAACACTACTGGAGAGGTAACAAACCCAGCCCCCTTTCGCAGCAACCTTGCCACATAATCTGGATTCCAGCACCAAACCTCGTTCCCTGGCATGTTAACTCTCTGCAGCATCTGTCACTGCTATGAATGGTTGATCATAAGTACCTCTGTAGTCATCTCAATGCCATTAAGCAGATGGCAGCGCTAAATCCGAATGATGTAGTACATCTCCCTGGTGGACTTTGTTTCCATACACCACCATTATTCCACAATTCCTCAGTGATAAATCTTATGTATTCTAGAGAACATTAAACAGTGAGCTGACAGTGACAATTGATTTATTAGCATCCATATTCCTTTGCCATATTATTGTCCTCGCAAACACTTGTGCAGATCATGCATGGAGTCACTAAGGGACCAAAAGCACTTTGGGTCAATTTGAAACCTATTTTGGAGATTTAAAATAACTAGATTTTCTTTCATGCTGAAAATGTTTAAAATACAGTTTTAAATGAAGATTCAACTAAATCCTCACGATTCCTCCACAACACTATTAGGTGAATTTTCATAATAAAATTGGTCTAGCATTAACATCAGGCCATCAAAGCACCCACTATTTTCTGCAATAAATCCAAGAAAATAAATGCAACTCTAGACAGGCTTGGGAAGTCCTTTAAGAGTGAGCTAAGTTGTATAAGGATGCATACATGCTGGTGACAAGTCTACATGTCTCTGACATAGGCAAACATCAGCATCACAGTCTGGCTTTCACAATCACAATTCATATTTACTATAAGATCCTGAGAAGGTTTTTGGCACACCACTGCACATGTGAAATTAATAAATACGTACATAGAAATTTTTATGAAGGAATTCCTGACTGCGCATCATATAGCCCTAAAGCTTGATTGCATATTGGGGCATGTAGTGATAGGAGAAGAGGGTATGGCTTTAAACTAAAAGAGGAGAGATTTAGATTAGATATTAGAAAGAAATTCATTACTGTGAGGGTGGTGAGGCACTGGCACAGGCTGCCCAGAGAATTTGTGAATGCTCTATCCCTGGAAGTGTTCAAGGCCAGGCTGGATGAGGCTTGGAGTAACCTGGTCTGGTGGAAGGTGTCCTTGCCCATGGCAGGAAGGTTGGAACTGAATTATTTTTGAGGTCCATTCCAACCCAAATCATTCTATGATTCTTTGAAGTATTTGCTATCCTCTGATTTTCAGAAATTGCAAAATATTTTTGTAATTTTAGATTGTTTTGGTTTTTTATAACAAAAGTAAGCAGACCAGTTGATTAAATGTCCCAGTTTATACTGATAAAAGTATCATCTAACAATCTCTCTGCAAAAAGTATACATATAATTTAATCTTCTAAAAATCAATTAAGGATCCAGCAAAGTGCAGTACAGCTTCAAGGGATATTTTAAGTCTTTTCGACCATAAAAAATAATTCTGTTAAAGGACATCCTGAAGCACTATTTGGGGCTTTGTTGCATGAACAATCAACAGTGGATAATAAAATGTTCTAAAGGAAAACAACATTTTTTTTAATAGGATTACACGGCATTAAGATAAGATGAGAACTCAGAAAACTCTCATTTTCTCTCTGTTAGTGCTGTGGCAGGTTTTAACTCAAACTTCAGATTGCCAGGCACAAGGAAGGATACAGTCTCACATAATGCCAAATAAAATGCCATTAAACTTCTAACCACTCCCAATTTGGTACCAGCAAGCAGTTAGTATATAGAAAGGAATAATTTATTTGCACAACAAAGTCTCAACTACCTTAATGCACACAGAAATACAGAGTATCCTATTCTTCTTATCTAAACATGTTACCAACCCTAACCCATCTCTCTCTGGCCATTTCTGGGAAATACACTTGAAATGTCCAGATTAAAAGAGCAATAAAGGAGAGTCACATTGTGTTGTGCTGAATGGCGGAATTTGGAGAATGCACTTTTATGTATCTGCAGTAAAAGATCTGCTGTTGTGCAACCTCTTACAGTTCTTCAAAATTCTGAAAGATATTTAAAATTCTATTGCAAGTTTCCATCTTTAACAAAGGAATCACTAAATAAAACAAAACTGAGCATTTTCACTGTTTCCACCATATCATACAATGTACACTTGTGAGCATTAAGCCCTGTTCCTGCACTCAAACTTAGTAATATACTAAAAACTACTGCAAGTAATTTAATGAGACAACTCATTTTCAGTTTACTAGCTATTTCTCAAATTTCCTCTTTATTACACAGTATCATTAATAGCACAATATTTCCAGAAAAATCTCTATCAGAAGACTTACTAGAAATACTATTACTTCAAGATTACTGTTTTCATCTTAGAAAAGGAAAGGGTATTTCCACAGGCTGGTCACTAAATTATGCACTTTAAACACATGACTGCTCTCCACATGCAAACGCAGTTTCTTTCCATGTTTTATGAGGGCAAAAAATATCAAGAAAGAAATAAGGCTAAACTATGAAAACAATGCACTTTTCCCTGATTTCCTTCATAGTAATGGCATTGTAATGCACCTAAATATGGCAAGTATCTCATAGTGGTTACACAATTATATTTTGCAATATGGGCTACTACTTGATGTTCAGATTAAAGACAGGAATGCTGGTATATGTAGCTCAGATGACTGTTTATAGTTATTACTTTTTGCCTGCCAATACTATCCTAAAAATCTTTCTGCCAAGCCAGAAAGTATGCCAGAAAACAAGTGTCGATATCCTGTGAGAAACGTGCAAGTGAATAATTTCTTGCTTTCTTTTACCACAGAGCACTTAATAGAATTAGGGGAAAAAAGTCAAGTAATCATTAAGAAGATAATAAATTCGTTAAAATCTAACAATATATATATATTGTGAAACTACAGGTAAAATACAAAGTAGAGCAATCATTATATGAAGTATCTCCTTCTAGACAGCTAAGCACGTGCACATCTAAGAATATTATACATATTGTTATGTATTAATCCTTTACAAGAGCATTTTCATTCCTTGAGAGATTTGGGTTTTTTCCCTAATTTTAGTTCAAAGAAAGAAAATCTCTATGAAAACCTCCTTAAGGTGGAAAAAAAAAAAAATCAAATCCAAGTAATGTTTAATTCTGGCTCAGGCAAATGACTTTGTAATGAAGTCCAAATGTTTGTGTGCAATAAACCCATTTACCAACACTATAAGCAGGAAGCCAGAACAGAATTACCAACATAAAAGTTGAGGACTACTTTGGCAATTGTCTTTTGGGAAAAAAAAAAATCCATTACTGGTAACTGCTCTCGAAATATAACACTCTACAGAGTCTCATATTTTGAAGATTCTATACTCCTGATTTCTTAAGTCATATTTTTATCAAGTTTAGAGTCTGTAGGAGCCAAGTATCAGACACAAAGGCAATTTCATTATTTTAGTTCTCAACAATAATGACACTTGAACTTTCCACTACGCTTTTTCACATTGACTAAGTTGTTAAGCACAGAAAAATATTCATTTACACAACAAAACTGAAGTTGGGTGTGACAACACTACAGCAAAGCAGATGCCAGGTGTAAACAGCTTGTTCTCAACTTTGCTGTGAACAGTTCTGTTCTATTTCAGATAAAGCTGCACTGTAAATGTTACATATTTAGCAGAAGATAGAACAAGTCTGCCTCATACACACTATTCAGTTTAACTCTAATTCACCACAAGGGATTTATTAACAGGAACCTCAGTAACCCTGCCTCAGAGGCAGGTCATAACTTTGCCATAAAATTTCAAGACATTGTCAAAGACATTCAAACATCTACTACTGAACAAATTACGAATGCTTGGTCTGAGACAAAAAGAGTGAAAATAAATTACAACTGAGTAAAAGGTGCACAGAAGTTCCCTTTCCAGACAGGCACTTTGGAAATACCCAGAAGTGGAGATGATCAGCCAAGCTGCTAAATTTGTAATCGGATTTTTGCCATGAAGTTCAAACTAGCATTTAAAGGAAGCAGTTTGTACTTCACAGCATGTTTCTCATAGCTGGGTCACAGCTGTTCATGGAGTTGCCAAATACTGACTTCTCTAAAGAAAGCAAAATTTTAAAAAAATGTAAAAAAAAAAAAAATCTGAAGTTCTTAAAAATACTTCTGGAAATGAAGTGGGGGAAGGAAAACAAATGGCAAGAGAATCAAATTTGTCACAAGGAATTCCACAGAGGAGTAAAACAAACTGAAGGGTATACTTTTCTTACAGTCAAATACAGGTAAAATACTGGAATATAACTTCTTTAACATAGAAATAACTTCCTCATTAAGAAAATTTAATCAGTTGTGTTTCAGACGATTTAATACCTTTTATAAAGTTGTCTTTTTTCTCCTCTCCCCTCCTTACCCACTCCTCCCTTCCCACAATGAATCTGAGTTAAATTTTCCTGAATTCCCTGAACCCTCGAAAACTTTAAGATTTGGCATCACTAAAACTGCTACAAGTTCTCAGTTCTGTTTCTTTTTACCCACTCAGAAATTTAACTTTTATACTTAGATGATAGTAAAGACAAGTAACATGGGGGTTATTTCTAAAATCCTCTCATAAAATTTTTGCTGTTTAAGGTGAAATTGAAAAACTCTAAGTAAAACTAACAGGCCAAACACAGAATTCTTCAATTGTAGTTACAGCTGATTTGGAGGCTTACCTTTGTGCTTGAGTGCTATAGCTGTTATCATAGGAATCATAGCTTTGTTCATCATAAGCAGCTCCATAGCCATCATCATACTCCTGAAATGAAATATAAGATGCAATATTAACTTCAAGCACACCCCAGAAACAGAGCAGTAACCGAGTTCTACATGTGAAAGAGAACACTCTCCTGAAATGTATATATAACATATGTACACCATGAAGTGGCAAGATCTTAATATTAATAGAGACCACTTCTATCTATAAATTTTAAACCATAATTTCTTTAAAGGTGCTTTGAGCTATTGGCAAAGATTTTTTTTTAGTTAACATTGGCTTGCGCAGAGACAGTACAAACATTTCATGTCTCCATGTTCTTGAGTTTGAGTGAGCTACTGATCTTCAAGAAAGTTCTGAGAAGCATCTCAGAATCAAAACATCTGAATAAATATTGCACAATTGACTTAGGTAGCTGACTTATCTCTGGACAATAAATTCAATATTCTATGTAGAATCTGGATAGGAGAGAACTTCCCTAGAGCTAAGACTAGTAAGGATGATAGTTTCACTAACTCTGAATGTCCTGTGAATACTCTTCAACTTGTGGGAGTTCAGCACTGAACAAGAAACTAGAAGTAAAGACTTCTTACTCCTCTCCACATTATTCACACTATTTGAGTATACACTGTAACACTCTTCCCAAAACAGCACTGTATTTGAACCTCAATTTGAACAAACCCCTAACACCAGCCACACAGAAATTTAAGATAAAAACAAGTGACAGTGATGTTGTGTTTTCAGAGGGAGGGATGAGCTATAGAAATCTGAAGAACTGCCATCAATTTACCGTTTTGTCCAATAATACACCTACCTGAGCTAAAACAGTAAAAGTAGAAATGGCACATCCACTGCACTGATTCCTAGGAAATCCTAATATCTAAATCCTACTTAAATATGCCAAAGACTTCAATTGATATTTAGAAGTATCTTGTCCAGGTTTGCCTGATGAGAAAGACCTAATGAAAAGACACTTTTGAAGACTGGGGTATCATCTTTCATATACGTGTGTGTGTGTGTATTTATATATATATAAATAAATAAAAATGCTGTTTTCTGAATAAGTGTGTATCCAACCCTGGTAATTAAAGGATAAAGCTACATGAAAGAATCAACATTTTCAGGGAAAAGAACGTTTAAGAATCTTTCAGCAATGACAGAAAAAACCAACAAGCAGTATCAATTAGATAGGGATGACAAATGATGGATGAATTGTCCAACTCTAGTAGAAAGCATCTCCAATGATGGGAATCTGACAGCTTTCTATAGCAGAAGCCAGTGACATCCTCAAAATAACTGATAGGAAACCTAATTTCCTGTGAGTTTTTAGCAAGTTTTCCAGTCATTTGAAATTGCTTCTATGGAAAACAGGCAACCTGCCTATCAATAGAGCTTCACCACTGCTAGATCAGAGCACATGATTGTTTCCCAGCAGTGATTAGGAGAACGGTGTCTCTGCATATTTGCCAGCACAGTTGAGTTAGTTTATTCATTGGTTTGGAAGAAGAATTCAGGATTCTTTCAACTGTCGGCTGCGTGGAGATCCATGGATAAATAGTCACTCTTAAAAGGAAATGCATTTTCTCTCTCAGTAATTCACTGCCCTGAAACTAAAAATTAAAACAGACTCTGAGGATTTTCTTGCCCATCAGATATGAGTTCTTCTTGATAAGCCACAGACTAACCCCCAACCCCACTGCCTCCTGGCACTCCTTCCAAACAGGCATTTTATTACTTATTGATGCAATACACAGACATCTGTTAACAATACGGATCCTGACTAACAGCAGAAGCTGCCTGAGCCAATTTATTTGCTCTGTTCCAGAACATTTACATGACATTTGGTCTCCTCTCATAGACTCTCCCAACCATGAACCAGCCGTCCCTAAGAGGGGCTTCTAAACTTCAGACCAGGCACATCCAGCAGTAGCAACAAATGAAAGCAGAGAACTGAAATAAAACTTTTAATGTGTTAGGAAAGCTTTTCCACTAAGGAATCAGAGACCTCTCGAGCAGTAAGTCCTCATTCACATTTATGTTAACTATTTAATTGCAAAAATGGATCATGAAGAAAAGGCAGTGAGAGACTACTTTGAAGTTGTGGTATATAGATGACTTCTTGAAAACAAAGGAACAAAATAAATTTGAAATGAGAAGATGCTTCCTAAGATGTTCAGCAGAAATAAAGTAAAATTTGGGGGAGGTCTGTTCTGTATCAGACTGAACTGTTACTAGTATTAGCACTTCTCTTCCAGAGAATTTCTGACCAGGATTCATTACTGTTCACCACTTTGTGTATTAGTAAATTGACAACTGTTGAAATTAAGCCCTGCATTATGATATTGCTGAAGGTGGCTCTTAGAAGCCTTGTATAGAAAGATATCTGATTTGTGGTTTAGATGTGGGACTCCTGTCTCTTAGAATTAAAATCATCAACCTGTGCTTTTGAAATTACTATAATCTGCTTAAATAGATCAATTATCTTTTATTGATGTATTTCACAGAATCACAGAATGGTTTGGGTTGGAAGGGACCTTAATGATCATCATCTTCCACTCCCTGTCATGGACACAGACACCTTCCACGTGGCCAGACTATCTCAGGTTGCCCCAAGCCCTGTCCAACCTGGCCTTGAGCACTTCCAGGGATGGGGCAGCCACAGCTTCTCTGGGCAGCCTGTGCCAGGGCCTCACCACCCTCACAGTAAAGAATTTTTACAGTTAGAAACTTAATATTTACAGTTATAAACCTCAAAGTTTACACTAAAAACAAGATAAACATGTGCAACATGCTCCAAAAATAGAATGGGTTTGCTCTCAATAGCTTGTTCTGTTAAGAAATACGAGATTCAAATTCCAAAATACGCATTTGCTCTGCATGATTTCTTTGAAGTAGCAATTAGGCAGGAGCAGCTGAAGTATGTTTCAGACCTTTCCCTGAACTAGGTCTGACAGTATTTGCTCTTAGTCATGCAGTATTTGAAAACTTTGTCTTTCAGGAGGTTACAAATAAGGTCAACCAAGACAGAATTTTTTACATTTTAAATTAAATCCACACTACTTGAGTATTTTCTTTCTGAATCAGACCTCTAGTGGCTTCAGCGAATGTTTTCTTTAACTTTATTTAGCATTTAAGTGAAATACCCTTGGCCATCTGGCATGTTTCAGTACTATAAAATACCATGGTAACTTAAATAAGAGTAACTATCATTTTTACACATATATAATGAAAATGGATAGGACTGAACTTATATGCACAGAAATCCTGTACTGAAGTACACCTCTGTACTAAGTACATTCTACTAAGCCCAAGCATTGCTACACAGATTTCTTTCTTCATCATAACAAAAGAATTACACCTTCATAAGAATCTTCTCATTACATTTTTCCTGCTGATTTTTGTGCATCTTTCAGGTACTTATAAAAGCATTCACTTTTCTATTTAAAGCCATTATTCCTCTTCACATGCATGACTGTGTCTGTATTCCTTCCACCTACCAAACGTAATACAATGGACTTCCCTCTCTATTCATTCTACATATGTCTATAAATAGCTTTTCCTAAATGTACTCAGATATCAGAAAGTTTACTGGCGAGCCCATAGTTCATCTCCCACGTCAAAACCCAAAAGCCCACAGGAGATCATGTCTTGATTCCATGAACAGAAGCCTTTTCTTTGTTATTCATTATTCTACTTTCCAGGATAACCTAGAAAACTTAACTCTTATCAGATTTAGTCTGATCAAAAGGCAGCAAGTGTGCTGAACAGTCTGTGCTTACAACAGAAATGCAGGGAAAAAAGCGCTGAAAATGCTCAAGTCCTCTTAAACTACAGGTATTTATCACCCAACATTTGAAGTATCCACCAGGAAGGTATCAAGAGCAACTGTCTTGACTTCAGGCTTAAGAATCTTTCCCCAAAGTAACAGAACAGCTGGAGTTACAACACAGATCATCTGAAAAGAATATCAAATTACTCTGTAATATCTCAAAGCTTATTAATAATGTCCTTTATTAAGCCAACCTGTAAGCATTTCTACTTAAAGAGAGCTTCTGCCTGCTGTGGTCTCCAATGATAGTGCCCACAGGTGATATAAATCCAAAGAGCAACACTGGTAGCTGTAATTGCTCTGTGTAAAGTACAGACATTTTTCATTAATAGAATCAAAGGCAAAGTGTAAATATGCACCCTTCAAATATATTAAGTTACTATCATGGGTCAAAAAATGATAAAAACAATCTTTGCCAAAACCTCTGCATTCCCCAAAACATTATAAATCATGCTAAGGCTTGCTCATCAGTGCTTTTTAATTACAACAGTACTCTAAACAAACCCTAGTGGAGAACAGGAAATGGTGGTTTTAAATTGTAATCTGCTGGCAGTGACAATGACAGACTACTGTTTGGACCTTCTTTAAGGAAAATGAACAATGCTTCAAAGAACAAGACAGAGAAACAGGAACAAAGAAGAGGGTAAAACTGGCCTTTAACAAAAAGGCCATTTGCAGCACTGGGAAAAAAAAAAATCATGAAATCAATAAGAAATCAATTTTCCAGCTGTTCCATCTAAGGAAATCCATCCAAGGGAAAAAAATAAGGGCCATTACCACCACAGCTAAAAGACTGTGGTTTCTTTTCCCCATCATTCTCTGAAATTAATAGTTACACCATTACTTTATCTCAGAATACTGGAGGAACATACTCCTTTCAGATAAAAACTATCAAATTAAAAAAAAAAAAAAGTTTGTGCAAAGATTAACTTGAAGGAGAAAACACAAAACAACATCAGTGCAGTGCAATGAACTTTTCTTGGCAAACTAGAACTGTAAAGGGAAGGAACAGCCATTTTGTTACGTGGGAATAACATCCCCCCCCCATTTAATCAACAGGGAATATGGGGCAATCAAAACAAATATGGGTAGCTACAACCACCTAAAGTCTGAGTGCCAGCATCAAGGACATTAGCAGCAAGCATGCACAGACTGTAAGCTCTTATTTTGGAGATTTTCATCTGTTTTCATCCAGAAGGAGCCTAGTGCATATCCAACCAGAACAAATAAGGTATTCCTGGAATGAGAGATGCAGGAGTGGATTGTTTTTCATGCACCTCAAAAAAGCCCTGAGGAGTTGCTAATGAATATAGACAGCAACATTTAAACCAAATTACTGTCAGACCAAAACAAGTCTGGTTTTCTATACACAACAGCAGGGAGCAGTGTCGGAATCAGGAAGACTCATGCTCATTCAGTAATACCAAGTTTTAGACAAGCAGCTTAAACTAAAACACTTCGAAAAGATTTTTATAGGAACTTTATATGTGAATTTTGAGATAGGCAAGGGGAAAACCTTTTCAGCCTTTTCTCCAAAACACTCCACTGTTTCCACAGCCAATGTCACCCAAATTCTTGGTAAAATGGAAACATTTTGCATTTTCTCTCCATCTCATCTTGAAAATCCCAGAGAAGATACAAGATTCAAAATGAAACAAAACAACTAATTGAAGGGCTTAAAATTTGAAACAATGTTTTTTTTTTACATTTATCTCTTCTCGTTTGTCCTATTTATTGTGAGAAAGAACATTGGATTGGGAGGAAAAAGCCAAGAAATAATGTTTTTATGTTATGATCTTGCTTTCCAAAAGTCTTACTAGAAATCTCCCTGAATTTCAGAACAGCATTAGCACTTCTGAAAAGCCAGAACTCAGTAAACAAACTGCTCAAAAAATGGCGTAATAACTAAATGAAAACCACAACATTTTCCACAGAGGGGAACAGGGACAACAAGCACAAAAGATAATTTCTCTAGTTCTTAGAGACTGAAGCTAATTCAAGCCCTTTTCCAGGAACCCAAAGAAAAAGCTTCACATTCAAAACAACTAAGCAAATAAAACCACTGATTTAAAATGCTGCATGTGATTAGGCAGCTATCAACTCTCAAGACCAAGGTAAATTAAAACACAGTGTAAATCTTACAAAGTGACACTGAAATTGTACTTGAACTCCATCCAAGAATTTAAATTCTTTGCAAAGTCTCACATCATCTGGACTAGCCCTCACTTTCACTAATATTTTGCCACTTCAAATTCAAGAAGCCTTTATTTTTAAATTAAAAAAAATTGGGTTTTTCTATATGGTACACAGAGTTTTTTCTCCTTTTTTCCTACAGATCTTACCTTCTTCAACCCCAAACAGCAAGAGAATGTCAATGAGAAAACTCTACTTTAAAAACAGTTCACCACGCCAAATCAGGAGTGTATTAATAGCTCCAAGAAATTGCTTCCACATTAATCCTAATTTTCAGTTTTTCAAAATCTAAATTAATTATGATCTCAATAGGGAGACAGGGAATTCAACCTCAAGGCTGGAGATTAAAATAGAATTTGCACTGGCTTTCTAAGAAAGTGAACTAAATAACAGGCTATAGGTTTTTCAATGGAATGGGCTTTCCCCTGTAAACAGTGAGACTTTGCAATCATTCTTTTCATTAATTGATACCTACACTCATATTTTGTAATAATCACTGGATCATGAAATTAATTTCTTAGCCATCCAGCCAAATATAATTTGTGAATCAACTTTCCCTAAGGCTTACCACAAATTTGTAGCATTTCTTGCAAAACCAAAAGGACAGAAAGCACTGTGTATGCTGGGACAGTATCCTGGTGCTCAGCACATCCTCTCCAGAGAGAACCAAGAGAAAGTGAATGCCTGCAATAGGAATTTGGACCACAGGCCTTCCACTACCAGAAAAATACTGAGATTTTACTTTACAAAGAGAGACAGATCAACACATCATCTGCTCATTATTTTGGGAGAGGTCTCGTTAGACAGCAGGTTATGGTAATGTTTTGGGTTTTCCCCATTTCTCACAGGAAGCAGAACAAGCATAGTCTCATGCTACTGTAACATCTGTAATACACTTGTACTTCACAGTACACATGTAGTGTTAATTATACTCCCACAATACAGACTTAGTGTGAGAATTACAATCTTAAGTCTGAAGTCTGCTTTGTTGATCAGTTAAAGCAATGTATTTCTGGAAATATTCAGAAATTAATGCTTCAGGAACAATAAAGCTTTACAACATCCCTAACCTTTATGGTTTTGAAGAAAGCAGAAACAACTGAATGTAGATTTTAAGGAGTAGATTTTGAAGTTTGTTGTTATCAGTAACTTTTTTTGCATCCAGCTGTTCTGTACATCCTTCTGAGTAGCTTGTATCTGTATCCAAGTTAAAATACTCTTGACATCTAATTGGAAGTAATTCACAATGTTCTTTTTCAAGTTACAATTTACTTAACATCAGAAAGACTCTCTTGGTCTCTTATTGGTAGACATTCCATCTTAGTTCCATTTGTGACACAAAGCGATGTCATTGAAGCATTACCTGCTAGAAATTATGCATGTGGTCAGTGCATTAGAAAACTCTGCCACTGAGTTAACCCTTGTCTGAACAGCAGAAAACATCAATAAATAGCCACAAACAGAAATAAAGCTCTGCCACAAATTTTCCCCAGAACTGGGAGGAACATTTAGACCTGACTGCCTCCCAAAGTAGCGTTGAAGCACGTCTTGCTACATGCTACACTGATGAGTTATTTTTCAGTGTAGACATTCCACATTGCCAGAGCAACAGGTTTTAAATCCATGTTTAAAGTTCTTAATGCCTAAAAATCTGATTATGAACTCAGATAAAACTCACTTTGCATTTAACACACTTAAGCAGCCAAAACAGGGCTTGACACAGCATCATCACAAATATATTTATGCAAAGTACAGAAGTGAAAGACTGGCAGAATATTTGCAAAATATTTGCCTTTGTAAAATGAAAATAGCATCAAATAAAAATATACTCTCAAAAAGCTTCAGCCCCACTGCTGTGTTGCTAATTTGGAAAAAAGCCTCAGAGGTTGGAAGCTGCTAAGAAGATGACAGCAGGACGAGGCCAAGAGCAGCGTTATGAGACAGTAACTGAGCATAAGCAGTTCTGTTCTAACCTATGTTTGACTGAACATTCACTGAGGAATTGACCTTATGCTGTTACTAATTTCCTGCTTATTGGAAAATTGTGGAAAAGCTTAAAAATTTCAGCTACTAGTTAAATACAGTTTATTTCTCATCTTAGTGGAATAAGTTGTCAGCTTAAAAAGACATAAAAATATTTTTATCTATTACACAATATAGTTCAATGAATAGAGAAGAATTCACATTTAATTATGAGAAAAATGTTCCTAAAACCATCTGTAAGTGCTTCAATAAATGTAGCATCCACCTAGTATGGCTTCCCTTAGCCAAATATTACAAAAATAAACCTGGCCATGCTTCACATGTCACAATAGGTTTTCTCCTGACCTGAGCAGTTGAGGAAATAAAAATCAGAGTCCTGTTAGTCTACAGAGAAAGTTTATCACAGCAACCAGAGCTGTTAAAGAGTCACTCTTCAGAGAAAATGATAAGGAACTGTCATTTAGTGGCTTCAAGAGCTTCATCATGGTACTGACAGTGTGGGGAGGTCTCAGGAGGAATGAGTCCTGGGGCTGAGATTCATAAGTAAGTGAGACTGGCAACAGTGGAGTGGGAAAATTGCTTATACTGAACTGGGGAAATGTGCAAATATTGCTGCTAGTCCAGTCTGTTGTGTGACTGCTGCAGAGAAAGCCAAAGCATTCAAAGGCCACCAATGTTGACTGAAGACAGAGGCAGCTCACTCTGAGTAGAGCTTTCTGTAATGGGCAAGGTTCTGGAACCTTGGTCCCTCTGGGCTCTAAACACAGCACAGCAATGTTCACAGTTTTCTTGATCTTGAGCCCACATTAAAATGCACCTCAGATTAATGACTTTTTGCCTGAGATATTTTTACCATGTGAAATACTGCCTCCAGAAGTAACCCTTCCAATTCTTCAGAATGAAGTAGCCATTTCCTTTCCCATTTTAATGATAACTATTTAAAAAAAAAGAACAAAACAGCTACTTAAACAAGAAGAGGAAGGAGAGGTATCAGGATAAGCAGGAGGCAGAACTGAGTTACTCATAGGTGTTAAAAATTCATTTGTTTCAAGGACTACACAGAGTTAGCAAAGGGAGTGAAGGAAAAAGGGAAGCTGTTTGTAATTAATTTTCTGTAACAAGGTAGATTTAATAGCACTCAACAGAGGAAACAGGCAAGGACTTTACATACAGAAAGCCCTAAATCACCTTTGAGATATTCACGGAGTTACAGGAGTGAGTGGTTCAAAGCTTCCATCTGCACACAGTTTGCTTGCTCCTGAACCTGCAGTTTCACATTAGTTCAATGAGTATAAAGCAAAGGCTTGTAAGCCTAAGGGAATGAAAAGCTTCTTGAATCCTTAGGACTTTCCAATCCTCAATGGAAAGCCTTCTTGTGGTGGGTTGACCCTGACTGGACACCAGGTGCCCACCAAAGCTGCTCTGTCACTCCCCTCCTCAGGTGGATGGGGAAGAGAAACCATACCAAAAGTCTCATGGCTCAAGATAGAGCAGAGAGAGATCACTCATCAGTTACTGACACAGGCAGAACAGACCCATCTGGGGGAAATTATCTTATTACCAATGAAATCAGAGTAGCATGATGAGAAATAAAAGCTAAATTTGGCAACACCTTCCCCCGCACTCTTCCCTTCTTTCCCAGTCTCAACTTCACTCCAAAATTCTCTACTTCCTCCCACACAGCAATGCAGGGGGATGGAAATGGGGGCTGTGGGACAGGACACCTCACACTCTTCACCTGCTCCAGCATCAGTTCCCTTCCATGGGGACAGTAAACTTCTCCAATGTGAGCCCTTCCCTTGGGCTGCAGCTCTTCATGAACTGCTCCAGTGTGGGTCACTTCCACGGGGTGAAGCCCTTTAGGAACAGACTGCTCCAGACTGGATTTTTTCCCCCTCTTTCTTAAATAAATTATCCCAGAGGCAGTACCACCATTGCTGCTGGGCTTTGCCTTGGCCAGCAGCAGGTCCACCTTGGAGCTGGCTGGCAGTGGCTCTGCTGAACACGGGGGAAGCTTCCAGGAGCTTCTCACAGAAGCCACCTCTGCACCCCTCTGGTACCAAAACCTGGCCACACAAACCCAATACACTTACAAAGGCTGCTCTGTAACCTCTCTGGGTATCCCAGTCTCCAAAGCTTTGATGGTGCTTAAAGTAACTTATGGTACCCCCCAGTCTTTCTGATGTTCTCATTCTACAGATACTTCTCAACCAACAAGACCTTATTCTGCTCAGGTTGGCAAACTAATGCTTTAATATTAGATATAACTAAACAAGAATTAGTAAAGAAGGGGCAGAAATACTGCTAATGACTCCTGCTGTGCTCCCTTAATCTGTAAGACACAGTTAAGGCACTTTGATAATGTACTGCAAATGGACAGGTAAAAAAACTACCAAGCACCAAATTTAGCACTGAACATGCAATACACCAATGGCTCATGTCCCTGCTAAAGATTCTTCTAAAGAAAAAATTGACCATCTAGCACTGCTTTATCAACTACAGCTTTAAGTACTCTATCTATATCTACCCCAGTTAAGGTATCTTGTTTAGAAGATAAGTGATCCAGTTCTAAAGAACATTCTTTTTAGAAGTTATTTAGCACAGCACTATTTTTCTGCACAGTGCTATTTTCTAATTATTCTCTCAGAAGTGAAGCATACATCAGGATACTGAGTCAAACAGCTGCTACTTCCATGCCACTTCTATAGACACATGCTATAAATAGCAGATTATATATAAATATGAAGTTACTCAAAGAGGTTTATATTCTACCATCTCGCTATGTGTTCTAGAATGTATGTCCTGGAAACAGGCTGTTCAGTGAGGACTGATTCCTTTGAAAGCATTGTGACAGAACCACTTATTTGCAGTGCCCACTCTGACTAGTCAAGTATAGCCAGGGGAAATTTAGGCATGTTGTTAAGTATTCTTCCTCAAAATTAATGAACTACATAAATTTCTTCTGAATTGTTCAGTTATATGCACAAATGTTTACATTAACATTAAACTTCTTTCTGAATAAAGCTATAAAGCTATATAGGGAACTGGATTTCTGTCAAAATAACAAAAGCTGGTAATTGATTTAGAGGGTTTTGGTGGGGATCTTCGGAAGCAGAGAGGAAAAGGTAGGTGAAAGAAGGGTTAAGAGAAAAGCAAAAAAGGTCTAAATAGCAAAACCAGTTTCAGGAACACAGGATCTCCTTTTTTGCTTATCTAAACAACAGAGACAAAGTCCAGACACACTTGGCTGTAAAGAGGGTACACTAAAAACTTTAGTATATATAAGACATTAAAAGCATTGTCCTTGAAGGTATTATTTTTCTGTAAGACTAAATTCATTTTTATCACTATAGTTTTGATTTAATGATCTTTTTTCTCTATCTTACTGCTCTGAAAGTTCAATTTAAGTATTCCCTAACAATTCATAACTGCGTAATTTTGTCATATACAACATAAAAAGTATTTTGATATGGTTCTAATGTTCAATGCAATAAAATCAAGATGAATATGTATGGCTTATTGAGATACACTATGCATTATTAAAATTTTAGGATTAGTTCTGAAGCTTTCATAAAAATACTTTAGTTGTCTAATCATTAAACAACTGTATGACCACAAAGATAGGCTTAGGAAAGAAGATTAGAATATTATTCTGTTTAAGTTGAGAGTTAAAAGACTACAACACTGTGATTTTTCAGATTTTTTGGAAAGCAGAAACCTAATATAAAACATTTAAGAGGTACATAACTACTTTGCCAAATGCACTGTAAATGTCTTTATGGTGGTGTATACAAATAACCTGAATTTTTTAAAAAGTGAACAGTTTAAGTCTGAACGGGTAAAGAGAGATTGATGACATTTGTCATAGATGCTGGGTGTAGGACTTAATTAGGTGCTAATTACGGAGACTGTACAGAGTTCTGAAGGGATGTCACCTCTCCAGAATGACACACACTGCATGCGCAGCACATCCACAGCTCCACTTACATATTCCCCGTAGGTCTCCTGTGCCGGGGGCGGCGGCAGGGGCCGGTACCCCGCAGGGGGAGGAACTCCTCGTGCTCTGGGTGCCAGAAGTCCCCGGCTCCGACTGACTGGTCCTCTGCTGGGAGGGACTCCCCTGGGAGCTGGTGCCCCTCTGGGCACTCCTGCTGGTGGTGGAGGCACTCCCCCACGGCCCCTGTGAACACAGGGATCACTCACCGTTAAACACTGTACCCAGAGCCTCCCTTCCAACACCTCCCTCCCCCACATCATGACAGTTTTGCTTTGCTACAGCCACAAAAAGTCTAAAGGAGATTTAGAGTTTGTCACTTCTCTGTAGGCTTAAATCCGATTACACGCGTTACGCAAAAAAATGCTGGAAGATACCAACAAGACATGGGATTCAGTGACGAACCTTGCACTGACATGAGTCATTCTCACATACGCAGACACACCCAAAACAATCTGCTGGAACCAGTCAACTTCACTGGAATGCGACTTCTAGTACGTGAAATCACAACCACAGAATAACAGCTTCATTTGAAGGTGTCAGGCTATATCGTACTCAAACCCTGCACAGAGGAAATCAGTTGCCACTCCCTTCTGATCCCGTGAAAGCTTCTGAACACAACCCAAAATCACACTGTGTGTGAGATGCTGAGTGGGTCACAAAAAATACATTTTCTTCTGCTTCATTTCCATCTGTTTCAGGAAACATCCAAATGTAAGAAAACGTGCAGGGTGATTACAGGATATAACCTGATGTCCTACATGTATTTAAGAACACTAAATAACAGTATATTTGGTCTAAAAATTCTGAAAGTGTAATAAGCATTAACTTGCATTCCATTACTTTGAACACTTAGCATATGGATGAAAAATATGAGACTTCAGTTGAACCAGTTTTCAAAAAACACTTGATCCATTCAGAGGCGGCTTTTCCTCCTGCCTCCCTGTAGTAAAGGGAGAGACTTAGAGATACAATCTGTGAGAAATTTGCATCATTTACTCTCTTTTAAACAGGACATCTAAAACATTGCTAATAGGCATCTCCTTTTTAAAGGAGATCATTTCACCCCATGGACTATGATTGAGTCTGAATGACTGCTGGCAAACAGAATTGTTCCAAAGAAGTCAGACCCTTATCATACACTCTAACAGACACACAGAAGGAAACAAGGCACAAGCTCTACCCTATCTTTCTGCCTATCAAGCCATTATCTAATTAATCTCAAGAGTAGTAATTGAGTAAAAATACTCTGTCCTGATTTCAGTAGAAATTTACAACTTGAACAGTATTATAAAGATCCAGATTTGGCCTTAAGATTTCCTATCCCATTTCACACAAGTCATATAATTTCACATCAATAAACTAATCAGAAAACAAGACAATCATTTTACCACAAATAAGTAGTATTTCAAAAACTGCATCACTGAATGAGGAATGCAAAAAATGTAAAGATACAACCAGGATAGATAGATTTTATTAATTTTAATTACCAATCAAGACACAGTCACAAAGTATTTTAAACAAGCCTAGAGAGTAAGTGATTTAAAACTGTGCTTATTACTTGGTTTTGGCTAATCTGTAGAATGCCTCCTCGGGACAGGGTACCAGCTGCTTATTTGACTTCATTGTAGTGGGGGCAGGGGTGAGCAGTGATGTTCCCAGACACAGCCTGCTGAAGTAATATAAAGAAATAGCAAATGTGATACTTTCCAAGAGAAGCCAAAGGAAGGGAAATGAACCTAGTGGCACAGACAACAGTCAACACCAAGTCAAAAAAAAAAAAGAAAAAGGTCAGTAAAAAGATTCAAGAATCACTAGGCATAATCATGACAGCATCCTTCAGGCAGTGTGCAAGTGAAAGCAGAAAATGGGACATGCTGAAAAACATGGAAAAACACTTAGGGGAAGAAAAAAGGTACAGTTTTTCAAGCTAGCACAGATTTATTCTCCAGAAGTAATTAGAACACCAGATCCATGTGATAAGGTCTTTTCTGCATTTCAAAAAACAGTTAATAGGATTGAAATGGTGATGGGTGGGAAATAATATTTCTCTTGTATTATGAGATCATTTATGATCTTAACCTTTCATAACTTTGTCCATTGCTCTTGCAGGAACTCTTAACGTGAGATGTGTGGTTCTCATGGTTACTGCACCAGGCTGGAGGAGACTGGAAAGGCACCGAGATAGAAAACCCAGTGACAGGAGAGTTCAATCACCACCACACAGATTTGAGTTGAATCAGGCTATGATGATAGGAGGAAATTTTTAGAAACTGTAAATTGTTATTTCTTTGAGAAGTTATCAGGGAACTAAAGAAGCTTGATGGACATGTACAGTGAACAGACTCAAAATATTGAGGGACCACTTGAACAGGAACCTTTGCACACCTCTGCAGAAACAACAAATCTGTTCAGGTATTGCTTAATTTGCAAAGGGCAGCTACACAAATTGTGTTTAAAACGCTTAAAAGAGTAAAATGTATGTGTACATGATATGGAAAGACAGACATTCTAGAGGAAAGCAGAGAAAATACACAACAATCATCAAAAAAGAAAAAGCTTGAGAAAGGGCAATAGGAGCTCAGTAAGGCTAGAACAGGTTTTAAAAGAGGTATCACTTGAAAGGCTGAACCCAACTCTAACCTCAAAGGAAAAATCCTAATAAAACAAAATACTCAGAAAAGCAGGTCCAACATAATTGAAGTCCTTCAATCCTCCCAGAAGGAGGAAAGCTCCCAGAGTGAGCCTCAATCACCAGTGCAGGCCAATTTGTATATATGAATGTATACATGTACATGCACATTAGGTTTTTTGCTACACAATCAAGAAAGACCGGACAAGTTTCTCATGGCAGAGCTGTTCTTACAGTAATCCACTGGATAGTGCTGCCAATGCTTTAGAGACAATTTACAGGACAAAAGGAACAAATAGAAGCACGTGAACTATTTCTCTACGAACTGCAACAGAGGTTCAGATGCCTACTCTAATCTGTAGCTGAATCCCAACCTGACTGTTTTAGAAAAGAAAATAGCTAAAAAAATCCAGCTTACAGGAGGGGACACTTGGGAGTTAATACATACACACATATAAATTTATATATCCTACCATTACACAAAGTAATAGGTTCTGCGCTATGACTGCCTATAGAACATCTAGAATTAAAACTGACCCAGAGATCAGGACACTTAGAAAATACAATTTTAGAAAATACAAGCACACACACAAAACTTTGCTACTCAACTGTGGGTATTCACAAACTTGTTTCCTCACTCAATTTTTTTCCTAATTAAAAAAAACCAAATATAAAATAACTGGAAGTGCATCAGAAACTATGTCAAGATGACAAGCAGTCTAGAACCAGTCACATACCAAGAAAATTTAAATAGATTAAGGCACTTCATATTACAAATGACAACTGAGGCTTTTCTGATGGATCCAACAGACACATCAAAGGAATGGAGATGGCTGAGGGGTGCCCTCAGCACAGTCTACACCTTCCTCAGGGGGAACAGTTGCAACGGGAGGTGCTGGGCTGCTCTCTGGTGACCAGCAACAGGACCGAACAAAACTGAATGAAGTTGACTTAGAAATTTTGTTCTTTCACTTTCCTGAGCTTTCCATACCCTAATCAATTACTTTTGAAGGGCATCTATCTGCTTCCCAGGCCTTTGAAGAAACTGCACAGAGGGTCTGTTCTCTACCCTTTCTCTCACACATAAGTTAAAGAATCTTTGTGCAAATGCTAATAATTAAAATAATTCTTCTACATATTTCATCCAAATCAAGACATCCCAGCTCTGCTTCATCACATTCAGAGATACCTTACCATCTAATCAAACTTCTCATGGCTCCTAGACCACTTCCTCTGCTTGCTTCTTTGCCCAAGGACACCACTCTGCAGGACCAATTTCAAGTGCCACCAACTCCCCAAGTCTTTGCTAACAGACTGCTGATTAGTTTTATTTTCTTTATAAAACATTATAACAAGTTACGCATTATCAAAAGTCATTTGTCAGCCCATGTCAGCCTTGACTACCAGCTTATATTCTCAAGTATGAGAAAGGTATTTTTTTGCCTTTATTTTCCCTCCTCTCTACCATGGTATCACCTCTGTCCCTATCAGAAATCTTTTGAATGCCCTCAATACGAACCCCTTACGAGTAAGAACCCATAAAAACTTCTTACAGAGCTGAGTCCAGATATCCAGGCTGATGGTGTGCACAAATAAGCACTGAACCTCCCACAGATCTGTCTCCAAACTTTTTAAGTACTTTGATTGTGCAAATACTTTAAAAAAGGGTTCAAGTTTCTTATTTTTACAACAGGTGAAATAAAAAGGTCCTTGCTAGTAACTCCTCAGAGGATGACACTATAGTACACAAGTGAGCATCACAGGGGACACACTAGTGTTTGGTTTTCTTTGGGGTACATTTTTAACAAAAACTCCAAGTACCTATTAACTGTAATTTCTATCAAACACACAGTAGTAATTATTGGCAGTAAACACACTCAGCAAATCCCACCTCCTAGCCAGGTGCTGTTATTGTCACTTCCTGACAGACTTTAGCAACAAAATTATCACCTATGCACTTGAGTCCATTGCGCCCTGCTCTCAAAGAAACATTTTACTGCCAGATTATCATTGTTTCAGAAAATGTGAAATATTTGTTTCATCTTTATAGTCACTTTGGGTTTGATTTTCCTCAGTTTATTTATTTGGCAGTGGTAAATCCAGTGGAGGAAGTCTACCCTTCCTCATTAAACACACAAATAATTTAGATCATTAAATTCTGAATAATTTTACTCCCAAGGTTATCCCAAAAGAAGTTGCAGATCACCCATCTACCCAAAGGGTAATTACCTTGTAGGCTCTGCATTAAAAAAGGCTGATAAATCTGGGCACCATGGACTACACTAAGTAAAGCAAATCCGAGTAACTCATTTAATATCTTTTGTTTCACTACAAAATGGGAGGAATAATCTAATTTAACTCACATATCACATCATCCTTTGAAGATACTGTCATGAAAGCTGTTTTTGTTGGAATCTAACTCTCATCCCATGACATGATTTCATTACTTATATTTGCAATTCAGTATATGAGGAAAGTGAAGCACAATTTCTATAAAACTATAAACACACCAGAAGGGGAGAAAAAGCCTCTAAGGAAAGTGTCAGAAGGTGCTAAGGTGATTTCTAAACACTGTGGAGTAATGACAAAAGACGGTTAATGTCTAAAAATGTGCAAAGTCTACCTTACTGTGTCCAGTTGCAGTATTACTAAAGTATTGAATTTCATGATTAACATCTCATTATTTGAATCAAGAGTTTAATGTGTGTAAAAACATTCTCAAGAAAATCTAATACCACTTAGAACTACGCTACACAATGTTAGACTCAAAACATTTGTGAATGTTCAGAAGGAATTCACAAGTACTAATCCAATCAATTGATGCCCACTAAAATAGTATTTTACCAGCTCATACGACTTAGATACTTCCTCTTTGGCCTTTGTTAGAAATATTTGACCTTTCTCCTTTACAGTAGTCCCATAGTGTTTCTAGGATTTATTTCCAGCAAACTAAGTTACTGCCCTTGAGCACAGTAGCAGACACAGCATCTCACTCACACTCATCTCCAGCTGCCCTCAGCAACAGCCACTTTCATCATCTCATTTAGCACTTTCTCCACTCTAGAATCACACTGATTTTTATTTCAAGTTTCACCCATCACTGGATGGCTGAGTTAGTAAAATTATTCTGATCATGAAATCACAACTACAGTCAGTTCACAGCTTTCCTTCACTTTTAGTGAAACAAGAATTAAAACAGTGTATGGTATGAAGATCCTTTTCACTACCTCTCCCTGAAAACATCAAATGGAAGAATAACTTTAAAATAAAAACACTTGTAAAATTTAGGACCAGTTCTCAAACACTATATTATTCAATGAGGAAACACTTGGAATTCTTTAATTTTAGCATTCATAATTCTGTGTATCTGCAGGGATTTACAATGTTCAATATACAGATCTAACAAATTTGGTTACCAGATATTTATATATTTTCTTCATTTGAGCACAGCCAGCTACATTCAGTGTTCCTCAAACAGTAAATATTTTTGTTTTATATTCTATATATACTTATATTATATTTATATTATATATATTATGTTTATTATTTATATTATTTATATTTATATGAAAAATAACAGACCTGTTATTTTGGTGCTGGTGTTTTAAAATACTAAAACACTGATATCTGGATACAACTCAGAACTCAGACTCCTGCCTTTTCGACCTTTTTGAAAAAACAAAGAGTCACCATTTAGTTAACACTCTTACACAAGTTTCATTTCATATTTCTATTTCAGAACAGTAATATATATGTTCCTGTTTCAATTTTGTGAAAAATGGGAGATCACAAAACTAAAACAAAATGCAGTGAACATTAATAATACCTGCCTTTGGCCTCAGTCCTGAACTGGCTTTGTCAAGTATTTCTTTTGTGCTACAGAATCTTTTGCACTTCACTACCTACATGTTTTCAACAAGTTATTCTTCAAAAAAAGAAACCAGTTGATTCCAGATGTATGGCAGGAAATCAGCTGTAAGTTGTGAACACATGGCAGCAGTGATCCACATCAGCTCATTTTACTTCTAACATATAAGACAGCAAGTTCTAACTCACAACTTCTGTAGCAGTTTTATTTTTCCCCAGATAGAGTGACAGTCATTCAACCATTAGGATCCCAGCCATGCATAGACTGAAATATGAATAATAAATGGGAAAAGTTAAAAAAAACCTCCACACCCTCATGAAAGCTTAAACCAGAAATCTGCCACTTCTTTAATGAGACTATTGCTAGATATTGGCTTTATGACAAGTTACATTTTTTCTCCCCTCACCTTAATGAAACTAAAATACTTGTTTTCAAA
>VZTH01001978.1:63135-186454 GCA_013397815.1 Aleadryas rufinucha
TTATATTATATTTATATTATATATATTATATTTATTATTTATATTATTTATATTTATATGAAAAATAACAGACCTGTTATTTTGGTGCTGGTGTTTTAAAATACTAAAACACTGATATCTGGATACAACTCAGAACTCAGACTCCTGCCTTTTCGACCTTTTTGAAAAAACAAAGAGTCACCATTTAGTTAACACTCTTACACAAGTTTCATTTCATATTTCTATTTCAGAACAGTAATATATATGTTCCTGTTTCAATTTTGTGAAAAATGGGAGATCACAAAACTAAAACAAAATGCAGTGAACATTAATAATACCTGCCTTTGGCCTCAGTCCTGAACTGGCTTTGTCAAGTATTTCTTTTGTGCTACAGAATCTTTTGCACTTCACTACCTACATGTTTTCAACAAGTTATTCTTCAAAAAAAGAAACCAGTTGATTCCAGATGTATGGCAGGAAAACAGCTGTAAGTTGTGAACACATGGCAGCAGTGATCCACATCAGCTCATTTTACTTCTAACATATAAGACAGCAAGTTCTAACTCACAACTTCTGTAGCAGTTTTATTTTTCCCCAGATAGAGTGACAGTCATTCAACCATTAGGATCCCAGCCATGCATAGACTGAAATATGAATAATAAATGGGAAAAGTTAAAAAAAACCTCCACACCCTCATGAAAGCTTAAACCAGAAATCTGCCACTTCTTTAATGAGACTATTGCTAGATATTGGCTTTATGACAAGTTACATTTTTTCTCCCCTCACCTTAATGAAACTAAAATACTTGTTTTCAAATACAGTATCTCTCTCCATCTGGGGCGTGAACTCAGCCAGCTCTCCCTTACTGTAGCCTTTCAATACCTAAGTGTAGCTGCTTACAAGAAAAAGAGTAATTTTATCAGGGTCTGTAGGGATGGGACAAGGGACAACAGCTTTCAGCTGAAGAGGGCAGGTTGAGATTGGACACAAGGAAGAAACTTATGATGAGGGTGGTGAGACAACACTGGAACAGGTTGCCCAGAGAAGTTGCAGATCACCCATCCCTGGAAGTGTTCAAGGCCAGGGTGGGACTTTGAGCAACCTGGTCTAGTGGAAGGTGTCCTGCCCACAGCAGGGGGTGAAGTAAGATGGTCTTTAGAAGTCCCTTCCAACCCAAACCATTCTGTGATTCTAGCACAGATTTCTAGCTGTAAGTGACATGAAGTGGTTCCCCCTATGCCACCCCAAGGTATCAAGGAACTTTGAGCCATGTTCTTAAGGCTTACTATTATCATCCTCTAGAATTTCACTTTTCTAAAACACCTAAGTTGAAGTCACAATTGAGTGATTCTTGAATCTTATTTTTATTCTTAAAATAGTGTGAAATTTTAGAGAAGAAACGCTGCTTTAGTTGCAAAACCTCCTTAGAGGTGTACATTAACATGTACAGAGTCATAGACAGGTTTGGGGTGGAAGGGACCTTGAAGATCATCTAATTCCAACCCAGCTGCCATGGGCAGGGATGACTTCCACTAGAATGTTAACATATGTATATTTTAAGTTTTTAGTTAATCTGAAGTCAAAATTCACATTTTGGTTGCTATCATTTATAATGCACTGATTCAGGATGGGAATACAAATGCACTGAAGAAATATTGATTCCTAAAGAGTTACATATTCTAGCTTCCCACCATAACAACACCATATTAAACACCATGGATCCTCTAAGCTTGCTAGCACAATAAATTAGAAAGCAATTGGTATGATAATTTTATACAACTGTCTTCAAAAAAGAACTTAAGAACATCAGAATAAAAACAAAGGAATGAAAGGCAGAGTTCCACTACCTCCCCTTCTTGTTGTACAGAAGAGGGGTTATGCCAAAATAGTTTAAGTGCTCAGCACAAACACTACAGACAATAGAAGTGCTGTGATTACATCTGAAGGTCATCTTTAACAGTATTAGGGATAAAAACTGGGGGCAAGGTGGGGGAGAAGGAAGCAGCTATAGGAAGCAGCTACATCCTTCAAGATCAATGATGAGCAAAGAATATTCCTGAAGGTAAAGCTCACACAACACACACACAACTCTTCCAGAACAAATTCCATCCAGTCATCCACAAAACCTTACTTGGCTCTAGAGTAATAAAAATTTAGTCAAGAAAATCTGGAACAATCCAGAAAAAGAATAAAGACTTGCCAAACCACAACCATTAGAAAATTGCTTACCACACACAGAGGAATGCCTGTACATAAGCTACAATTTTGTATGCAAGCACAAATGTACTGTTTTCTAAATAATAAAATTTTGTTATGGAGCTAAAAGTAGATTTGATAAGATGTATTATATCCAGTTCCCACATGTCTGATAAGGAGCAAAAAAGGCATACATTAGTACTGTTTTTTTTTACCTGAAACTATTCAGGAGTAATAAAGGTTTCAAAAGTGTGAACTTAAACACACTCAACAGGATGTTTCATGTATCAAGGCTGATATCATAAAACCATTCTGCAGATTACAAAGAAAGGTTAGGATCAAGGTTTTAGACTTCGTTTTACAAGTCTTCTGAGGCTTCGCTTCAACTTCTCCTGGATATCTCAGGGATGCTGCCTATTGAAACTGTTTTATCCAACACTGAGACAGAGCCTTTAAAGCTTTGCTTCAACAAAAGTATTATTCATTGAAATCCATTTCTGCTAAAAAAGAAAGAGCATTATAACTGAGTTTGAGATCTTCAGCTCAATGGTTGTAAAATCTCAGTAGCAATAGAATTGAATTTCACTTAAGGAATATGCTAACAGAGCACTTCAATTTGAGAGAAGAAAGTCTTGGAGTTTAAAAACAAGCCTTGAAGTAAGGACAAGTCAAACAGACACCTTTTCATTTTCCTTTAGAATATTTGTGAAAAATGGCAATGGCAAAACCACAACCTTTTACTGTCACCTCCAAATCAAACACTAATAACATTTAAATTTACCCTGAAGACACCTCAATAATTGTAGACCAACGATGAAGGATTCTTTGAGCTGTGTAACAGTGTATCACTTACATAAAATGCAGATTTGAAAAAATAATTTACCAAAATCCAGAGGACAGAACTAGCAATGTTAGAAAACCAGTACTCTAAAACTATTTACATATGCACATACTAGGCTATTAACAGTGTAAATTAGTTGTCAAGCTTTGGTGATAGGATCCAACCAAACAACAGCTTCTGTATCCCAAAAATATTAGCTGAAGGACATGGAAAACGAAATAAACTTGAAATAGTACTGCAAATGTATCAGTACTGAGCACTTGTAGCAGAATCATTACAGGCATCTGTGGCTAAGTTACAAACAGCTATTTAAAAACCAAAATAAAATTTGAAAAACCCATAAAATCTCCAAAATCAGATGAGGTCTCCAATTCAAAAGAACTCTTGGATGGCTGATTGCAGTGCCAAGGGGTGAACCTTGGTATGTAATTACCACTACTCAGAACATTAAAATCAAGAAAAGCAGAATATATATTTTTTACACAAAATTACAAAATATAAGAACAATTTGATGATTGAATTTTTTTTTTCTCACAGGACACAACCCACAGTAAGCATAATTTTTTTTAAATTAAGATTCACTCTGCACTGCATTTGCAATCATTAGGATACATGTAACTAAGCAGATCTATATAAAAGGAATATTTCCTTAGTGCTGCTTCTTCTACCATGCTTTATCATCTGAGGTAAAGTGCTTCGGAGCATAATTGCGAAATTATTTTACAAGTTGAAATTCAAGTTTCAAGTTGCATTAACAGGAACTGTAGACACAACAAAAGGAAATAGTTTACCACAGTAAACAGTCACACTTAGGTGCTGCAGCCACAATCTCTGTACTCTGTAACATAAACAGTTATGAACTTTATTCAGGTTTTGTTTCCACACTTCAGAACTTGAAGGAGTTGAAACTCTCATCTCAGTACTGCAAGGAAGATAGGGGATGCTAAAGTAAAAATAAAACATCTCCTGTGACAAAGAAAAACAGCAAAAGCAGTAGATTTTGCCTACTCCCAAATCAAACAAAAGCCACTTTTCACAAAGTGCCACTCAGACAAGAAAATCCAAATTCTACCTCCAGAGCACTTCTGTATCATTTCATCATGACTATGAGAACTTAGTAGTACCATAGAAAAAGAAAAACATACTGAGTAAATTGGAGATATTGCCTGCAATTCATGTCCATCGAGGTAAGGCAGATTCACCAGTTTTGCCGAGCTGTGAACTCCATAGGGCCCAAACACAGACTGCACCTGAGGAGCAACTCAAGGCTCGAAGTCAAGTTGCTCACAGTAGGATTGAACATCTCCTGTGCTGTGCATTCCTTCTTTACAAAGGCAGCACTCAAGTTCCACAAGACAAAATTCAGCACCATTGTTAATTCAGTCCAAATGAACTAAACTTTCATCAACAAATGAAGGTTGTTTCCCCTGATCTTTTGCTCTTCTTTTGGGAATCCTTCATGTATTTTACTGCTGTACTCTGGGGGGATATTTTGTTTGAAAGGAGAAGCTTGAAATATGTACATTCAAATGAAGTTCCACGTACCTGGACAGAGCAGGAACAGGTACTCCTCTTGCTCGAATAGATGCTTTTCCACGGACAACTGGAACTTCTGCAGTTTCTGAGCCACCATTTAAATATGTTAATTCTTGAAGCTGTGCCTGTCTGATTTCATCGTTGTAGTCCTGAAACAGGGGGGAGGCAGAGTGAGAAACAAAATCAAACTGTTTACCCACCACTCGCAGCAAACACTGCTCCTGAAAGTTTCCTCTTAAAAAGTTGAACATTCCACTGAAAAAGTTTAATAGGCATAAGATAGGAATAATATTCAGTCCAAAAATTATTAAAAAAATTCTATGTAATAAGTGCCACTTTTACTCAGGCATGTTTTTATTTCCCTTTGCATATTATTTCTCTGTAGCTTTAGCAATTAAAATGCCAGTGCTAAAATGCTGCAGAGATAGGAGGAAACCAGAAAAAAAAAAATCAAGGTCCCATATTCTGAACTGAGATCCAGTTTTTAGTTCCAGCTGTAGAATGATTGTGTGTTAAAAGCAGGAAAAAGGGGAGAGAGAGAGTTGCAAAAAAGTAGACAATACACTGTCGAGAGCAGCACATGAAAATGAAGGAATAGATTAGGAATCCTCACTTTTAAAATCAGGAGTTATAGAATAAACACAGGAATTCTTTCAGTACTCACATACACTTATCTAATAAGAAGAGCTCAAAAAATTAAATTTGATAATATGCAATGGTAAAAATGCCAAGGACATATGGCTTATTTCTATCTGCACAAATCTTCTACTCTCAAGGTCTAGCAAAAAGAAAGCTCAGGTTTTTGTACATGGAATTAATATGGTACTTCTCAAGCACAGTTTTCAGGGACCTTGAGTCAACCTCCGAAACAAGCAGAGTACACAGGAAAAAAACAGACCCAGCACTGAACTCTTGAGGTAGAAGTGGTTTTCTATCATTTCTCCTCCACTTAAAGTGAGCCAAGCAGAAGGCAGCCATGAAGGTGAATTAAAGATAACTATTTTACCAAAGGTGCATACGTACAAACTGAGTATCAAAATATTAATAGGTCTTCCCATAGGAACAAAGGGATACTTCTGACACAACAGCTCTTCTGCAAATCCTCCCATTTCAGGAAGGAAGGTTTGTTTTAATATCACCCATTTTACAATTCAATGACAAAACAAAGAATCTGCATCTCACCACAAATCTGAGTTTATTACATTTATTCACTAGACAAGACCAAAAGACTGTCAGGCAGTCTTACAGACTTTGAAACATAACCCTGCATTGAAAGGAGATTAAAACTTCCATGAATTCAAATATCTCAATTATCCTTGAAACATTCTGCTTCTCCTAGACTTCTACAAATGGGAATAGAAAAATTTTCCTTTCCATGCCATTGCTGAACAAAGTTACTGGTGTTAAAAGAAGAAGCACCATACCAGCATTTTGTCCACACTGCCTTAAATAGATTTTGAAATTTAACTACCAACTGCCCACCTGAGATCATCCTCTATTTAGCTGCAGAAACCAAACAGCAAATATGAAAAAGGTCTAGAAGACTGAAATAACTGTTTCAAATGGCATAAATGAAGCTTTTGAAAAACAGATTCCATTATTAAATGGCCAGGACCCAATACATAACCAATCCATCACAGGGAGTAGACTAGAAACAGGAAACTGAACACTATTATGGCCAGCTATTATACAGAAACCCACTTTATATTTTTTATTTGTTGCTGGATCAGAACTGGCTACAAATGCAAAATTCTATGTACTGTATAGACCAAAACTTCAATCTTGACACAAAATGCCAAGAAACTGTACCACCAACACACAGTATCAAAGTTCTGACAGCCTGTATCAGATGCCCTTTATAATTTCTTCACAAAACATCTTTTTCTCAGAACTGGGCCCCTGGAAAAATACCTTTGATCATTTTACACTCAATTCATTTAATTCCTTAGCAAAGATGTGCTCGGGTTGCCACTGTGTGTTGGGTCCCTTTTCTTTTCTCCCCGATGCTTTCTCACTTTCCTGCAGCACATTACCAGACACAGCAGCAGCCTTAGGTCACAGACAAGGGCTCCACTGTGCACAGCACAGAACAGAAAATGCAGCCCTTATCACTCATGCCAGAGGCAGCAGGAGGATACAGAATGAAGGGGCAGTACAAGGCAGCCACGATAAGCTGCAGTGTTAATCCATTAGACTCTGAAATGGACTCCTCAATTAAAAGCAGCAGATGGTCAATTTATGAATACTCACTGCTGGAAACAGCACACTTCAAGTCAAATTAAGCAGACAATAATCTTTTCCTCACCTAGAAGATGGACACGGAAACCCTTTAGACTGCATCCCTCCTCTGAACAGCTTAGGCAGTGGCAGCACTTGAATTTCAGTCAAATGCTGCTGCTGAATTTCAAATGAACAGATGTACTCTAATTTTATGAATAAATTGCTTATCCTGACTAACTACAGTCTTATCCAAATATGGAGGGTGCATTTACATCAAGATCCGTGCAAGAGATTTTCATCCCACAAGTCCCCATTCTTGCATGATCTAACTAAACATTCTTTTATCTATGATTTTCACCCAGCCAGAACAACACATTGGCATCAGCTCTTCTTGGGATCACTCTGACTTAAGACCTTGTTTCAATTTATCATTCAAACTATTAGCAAAGCTATTTATTTATATCATGTTAAGACAGATCCCTACAAAAATCTTTGTAGCTCTGCAAAGCACTCAAGGAGATCCTTATCCTGGCAGTGAGCAATCCATTATTAATCAGGTTTCCAGCCACCTTTTTACACCTTACAGCTATTTGCCAGATTACTTAAGGAAAAGTCTGAGAGTTTCCAAAGGCCACCAAGCTCTTCCAAATGCCATTAAATGCTATTTCATCACCACATCTTACAAACCAAATATGCAGAAGGTAGCACAGGCTACAGGAAAAGGTTGTGAATTCTGCTCACATTGTCATATAACTGCTATAGATTGTTCTCTTCAAGACATTTCTATACTTTGCTTTAAAGACAAGGAAAACAAACTCTGGTAGCCAGTGGCAAAGGGTAATTAGTGCTGTATCTGTCAGAAGACAAATGACTGCCACTACTCAAAAATTAAGCAAAATAGACCAAGTTCTACTGGCCAAAACTGCCATAACCATAGAATCACAGCATGGTGGGGGATGGAAAGGACCTTAAAGACCATTTTGTTCCAACTCTCCAGCCCTGGGCAGGGACACCTTCCACTAGACCAGGTAGCTCAGGGCCCCATCCAGGCTGGCCTTGAAACCATGGTATAATACAGCAACCAGGGGCAGGTGAGGTTCAAAGTACCTGGCTTTTTGATCAGACAGAAGTAATTCTGAGATAATGAGCATCAAGCACAACACTCACCAATCTAATAGAGTGCTGACCAGACAGTCTGGCCAGAACAAAGGGGCTGGCTAATTTAAAGGAAGATAAAAGAATATACTTAAAGTCAGAAGCCACAATTCTAACTGCAGAAGAAAGGTAAGAGTCAAGGCAACATAAGCACAGTCAAAAATACCCTCGAGACCAGTTTTTATGCTTCGGTTTGAGTTATGCCAAGAGTTTAATTGAAATTACACCACTGCAGCTTCATGAGGATAAACTTCAATGCAAGGATTCTTGTCCATGGATCTGAAGATCCAATAAGAGAGGCTGAGGCATTTTTGCTATAGCCAACTACCATCAGGATATTTTGTATTCTGCATTCTAGTACCAAATGGGATGTTATGTTCAGCATTGATCTGAAAAATGAACAATAACTATATTCATAAATTGGGTTCAGCATCTAAAACTGTAGGAAGGCACAGTTACCTTACATTGTAAGGAGAATGCAAATTATGATCATAATCATATATACTCATAGCAGGACATCTTTCCTGAAATAAAACAGATAATTTCTTTGGAAAGCCACAACATATCTTGAAGAAAATAAAAACCAAGTTGCATTTGCAGCAGTGAACCAAACAGTAGTTGTAAAGCAGAAAAAGCTGCTCCTTATTCCTTCAGTGGCTGCTCCAAGGGGGAGGGAGTGGGGAGGCAAAAGAGATTAAGGCATTTAGAGCAATTCTGATAAGATTACATTTTAAAAGCCAAAGGGAAATTAAGACAGTGTTGGCTTGATCCCACAGTTCAGGAAAGATTATGTAGCATCAGTTCAGCTCAGTATAATAAAGATGCAGTGATCAAAAATCAAGATGGAAAAGTGTATAACCACCAGGCAATGGAATTGCTCATTACCAGTCTGTAATTCTACTGGCTTAACACCCTAATGACCAGGTTTTGATAAGCTTACTTCATGTATGGCAACATTAGGAAAATCAAGCTCAATGAAGAAAAATAAGACCTCTGATGGAGGGGGCACAGGGATTAGACATATCCTTCCTTCCAGGACGTGCAAGAAGCATTTATCAAATGGAACATATTCCCATCTAAAAGAACACAGTTGTCTGCTGTCTAGAATACCCAAGAACTTAATTCTCCCTTATCTCTTCACACCATTAAATCATGAATCATGTAAATACAGTAACCTTTGACATTACAACAGCCCAGCATTCCTACAAATATTCTGTTGAGTATCCCCTGTCTGATCAGTTAGGATGCCTGAACAGCAATATGCTCATCCACTTCTTTTCAAAGCCATTTGGAACCTGCAGACAAATTTATAATGTGATGCTTGATCTTTATAACATGAGAACATGACACCCAGGACATCTCCTTGTTTTTTAACAGCCTTAAGGTGAGTCTACATTAGGGTTATTTCACATCAAGACATATTCCTAATGAACCTCCTGACAACTGTCATTCATCATGCTTTGGTTCATGCCATGGTGCATTATCGGGGCACACGAACTCACTCCATTCAGACAAAAAAAGGCCAGAAAAAACACTCAAGAAGTACACAGCTCCAGTCACCTGAGGACTTAAATTCATAAAATATCCTGAGCTGGAAGGGACCCACAGGGATCATTAAGTCCAAATCCTCATCCTGCATAGGACACCGCAAGAATCCCACCATGTGCCTGACAGTGCTGTTCACTTCAACTCTGTCAGGCTTGGCGCTGTGATCATTTCCCTGGAGAGCCTGTTCTGGTGCCCAACCACCTTCTGGGTGATTTCACGGATGTGGAATTGGTTTGGTACAAACGATAATCCCCAAAAATACATACAGGAGCACTGTCAGATCATCAGCACCAACTGCTGTAGAAGAGACGTCCCCAGCTGGTCCCCAGTACACCCATGCTGGCTCCACTCAAACATTTACAAGCTGCTGTCACTCAGATACATGCCTCAGGAAAGTTTCCTTAACCAGGTCCTCACACTTCCCATATCAGACACAAATAAAGACTAACACTACATTTTCAGTAGTAAAAATAAACAGAAGTCAATGCACCTTGAGGATGCTTTGCTTTCTATACTCATCCCTTTGATCACCAATAAATATTGAAGAATGCTCACTCAATAATAGCTAAAACAGTTGGAAATCTCACACAGAAACATCACCTCATGTACCCCAGCTTCCTAAGAGAGTTTAATATGGTAAAGCAGTAAGGTTGGTCCTTACATGACGAGCAAATAAAGCTATCTCTCTATAGAAGACACTAGAAACCCATTGCCTAGAGATATCCCAAACCTGGAGTACAAACCTGTACTGGAAACCAGATGTCATTTTATACATCCATACAATGGAAGCTGAAGTATACACCAGAAGACAAGTATAGCTCATGTATCACTAGTATTGTGATAAAAATACAGATACAAGATAAACCTGCATTGATTCTCAGCAATCAACACTAAACCAGGATTGGAGGTGAGAGAAATACTACAACTTCAAACATATTTATTCTTAAGCAGAACTAACGCTTCACGTGTACCAAGAAAACAGAAAAGCCACACATTTTGCAGATTTTTACAATTATTTGTAGTCTGTGATACTTTGCACATGACTAGTAAAGCAAGAATAAATTTCTCTTTTACTGTAGGTCAGATAATGAGATTTGTGTGGACAGTTACAGACTCGCCCAATAACTGCCTGTATCAAAATGTGAAGTATTTGACAACATCACCTTTTTCTTTCACAAAGGAAATTAAGGAACATGACCTGAGCAATATTGTGCACTGTTCAGAATCACAAAACAGGTTGGGCTGGAAGGGACCTTAAACATCATCTGGTTCCAATGCCCCTGCAAAGGGCAGGGACACCTTCATTAGACCAGCTTACTCTGTTTTAGAGGTAACATCTTCTCACTCAAGACTACCAGAATTCTCATTAAAAAAATAAAATACTAACAGGGATGAGGAACTTCTTGATTTCTTCCAATGCATGTCCCATTCTGGCATATGCTTCTGCAGGTGGAGCAAATACTTCAATTAAAACATGCAGGTCATCATTTAGGTGGAAATACTTTGCCTCTCCACTTTTTCTCAACTCTTCCTCCTAGGAGATAAGAAAAAGATTGGTTTTACACATTCTTGTTTTAAACATTGTAATGCAAGTGTTGAAGTTTCTCCAGAGGAATTTGCAGACACTGTTTACTCATGTTCAGATGTCTGCAACTAAGAAAGTAACATGAAATAAGAGCCAACAGCTTCTGCTCACATACAGAAACTGTAGCACAAGAGGGAATGCTTCCAAGAGTTTTCCCCGGTGCACCAGTTTCATGAAGAAGACACTCTTTCCTTGAAAGTAAAGTCTACAGAATCAGGTTTGATCTAATATTCCACAAGAGCAAGATTCTTTTACCAATATTATTTCAATCTTGGTATTACTACACTGCTTTGATACATATTTTCTGTTCTCACTGAAGATTCTATCCAATGAGTGCACCCTTCACAGAACTGTGCTATTTGGACATAAAGCTAACAGCATATTAGACGAGGGAAGAGAACATTACCAAAAAGAGTTCACTAGCTATTTCAGAAGCAAGCTCATGTCTTTCATCCTCCTTCACCCAACCCACTTCAATGACTGCAAAGCTGAGTTCAATGTAGTGAAGCAGAGCTCAGTTCTCAAATACTGAAATTCACATGCAAAACATTCACAGACCTGAAGGGCACCACTTGCTTTTCTCAGGCTGCTCCCTACTCGTGTGTACCTGACAGGTCCAAGGGATGAAACCAGCACTAGAAATTATTTCACTGCTTTACGAGGTAACATTATATCCAATACTTAGCAGTTCTGCTGTCTAAAAAAATTAAAGCTCCCCTGCAGCTTCCTGTCTTTGGCAAGCAGCACGTAAGCACTTTGCCCTTTAGATTACTAACATTGTAAGTTGCAATGATAGCTGAAATCTCCTCCCCTGCACACACCTTAATTACGAGTCGAGGTTTATATGTGACAATCCATTTCTGCTTCTCATGAATAACAATTCTTATCAACATGATTTGTGTTTAACTGTGAGGATGTTTAAAAAAAAAAGAAAATCAGTCTAGATCACTGTCAGAGCACCCTCAGCAAGAATATTAAGAGGTCACTCAGCAGGAGAACACTCTGTCAGCAAAATCATTATTTTGTCAATACAAATAAGAGATCTTAAAAATAGAAAGTAACCTAATATAAACATCACAGCTCAAATACTTAGTTTTAATAGGAACTGTTTCTCAGTTAAATACTTTAAGCACAGTTACTCAAAATGTATGAGCCATCACTAGCACTGGAAGCTAGCTGAGTTCCCCATATACTTTGGTTTTTAGTATACACTGGCATCAAGCATTCCTCATCCCTTTTTCCTAAAGAGGAAAAATAATCACTGTGCAGTTAGTTTGTGCAGAAAACAGAGTGCTAAGAATCTTGCTTTTTGTGTTTATCAATCAAGTTGGCTGGTAACAGCAACAAGCAGTAGAAAAGTCACAATTTCCTCTGTAGTACCTGGTAAAAAAGCATTTCAATCAGCACCTATAACAAAATATACAGAATTTCAAGGCAGGTTTTTCTAAGATCATTCCCATAAACAAGCTTTTGAAGTCACTCTATGCTTTTTTTTGCCAAGTTCACTTTTATTAAGGTATTTTATTTTAGTTCTATAACGTGACTTGGCAATGCTTCCATTACTTTCTCCATTACTTGCAAGGCCAGGAGTTGGACTTTGATGATCCATGTGGGTACCTTCTAACCGGGGATATTCTGTGATTTTAAGAAAACACTACACACTAAAACTCTTACAACAGCATGCAAATGAAAATAAGCTCACTCACTGGCCTACATCTTCCAACCTTGGGCACACATTAAGCATTTCTTTTTTTTTTTTCCATTTCCCATGAAGACCAACACAAAAGCTACAGCTTGTTCCCATTCCAGTATCCCTCTTCGACAGCAATTTAGCTCCCATAAAATCCTCTGTCTTCCATTACTTGACATCTGTTGGCTTGGTTTGCCCAGTGCATGTGGATTCTTGGCTTGGTTGGCCACAGAGAGACATTAACCAATAACCAACATTAGGATCTCCCATGCTTTTTATTTGTTCCAATTTTTGTTACAAGGTTTATGCCCCTCCTCAGAAATTTAAGGTAAGTAACAAAACTCCACTGACACACTCAGGCCTTACCTTTGTCTTGTCCCTCATAGAACCTTTTCCCAAAATCGACATTTTTGTCAGTGTTTCTTCCTGTAAACGCTTTAGAGAATTACCACGTGGACCCAAAAGTTTTCCCACAAAGTTGAACTGTAAGAAAAGAAAAAAATTCCCATTAACCTCATTGGATTTTTAATGATAAATTAATGAGCACAAGGGGATATTTTGCTGGAACAACTTTTAGTCCTAGGTGTAAACAATGATTAGATCATAAATTTAAAAACATTAAGTACAACCATGTAGTACAATTAACAGAATGTCAGTGGCTGTAGCAACACAGATGCATCTGAACTCAAGGATAACTTAGTGTCCATTACAGGCTGCCAGATCAAGAGGAGCCTGTTGACAAAGCCTTCTTGCTCCAGCTACAGGAGGCATTGGGCCCAAGGCTTTTGTCCTGCCGAGGGACTCCAACCTCCCCAACATCTGCTGGAAAATTGGCACGGTGAGCTGCAGGCAACCCTGGAGACTCCTGGAATGCACGTGGGATAACTTCCTGACCCAGGTAATAGACAGACCTACCCCAGGGGAGGTGTTACTACATCTGTTGGTCACCAACACAAATGAGTTCACTGGGGACATCAAGATGGGAGGCAGCAGTTATGCATTGGCTATGGATCAGGTAAGGAGTAATGCTGGGCTCCTGTACGTCAGGAAAGCAGACTTCCAGCTCTTTGGGGAGTCAGGTAATGGGATCCCCTGAGAAACTGCCCTCAAGGACAAGGGAATGGAACAGAGCTGGCAGATCTTTAAGGCTCACAAGAACTCGTGATTTCCAGGAACAAGAATTCAGGCAACAGAACAGCATGGCTGAGTAGGGATGGGCTGGTCAAACAAATGCATGGACAGTGGAAGTTAAGATAGGTGAACTGGGAAGAGTATAGAGATGAAGTCTGCTTGTGTAGAGCTGGGGTGAGGAGGGCCCAAAGTGAAGCTGAAATTGAATCTGGCAAAGAACACAAAGAGTAACAGAAAGGGCTTCTCCAGGTATCCCAATCAAAAAAGGAAGGGTTAAAGAAGGTATTGTTCCCTCTTTCCCCCTGATAAACAATGCTGGAAAACTGGTAATGACAGATGAGGAAAAGGTTGAAGTGCTCAACAACTGAAGTGACACAATCATGTTAAAAAGATAGTTTTAGGTAGAAATAAAATTTAGTGATGCTGAACAGCAAATGGGCTTAAGCTTCATGGCCTCACATTTATGAAACAGTTTCTAAGTTCTTTGCTTGTCCCTCTACTACTGTGTCACTGAAGAGCCAAGATGGGCTGCACTGATCTCCCTGTTCATCTGGAGTAATTTGAAAGGACCTGACAATGGGGCAGTGGCAGTCCCAAATCTCTTGTTGCTACACTGGAAGTGCTGACAGAAGAAAGGCCCAGCTGCACTCACCCTACAATGCAGAAAATCTACAGCTCCAGCTTATTTCTTTCAGCTTTAGACAAAAAGGAAAGCAAGCATTAAAAGTCAACTAAATATGAAAATATAAGTTTATTCCCCTTACTAGCTGCAAGTTCAATTCCCAGTGTAGACCTGACATAATACTATTGAGAAAATGGCTTATGGATGACTATAGTCCACATGACCTATTCAATTTAAGGCCTTCCATGAACCAGTCTTTTCTGAAATTATCAGGTGACATCAAGAAATTAGGCAATTTCTTTAATTTTTTTTTAATTACAGCGGTCCATTTTTTTTTTCATATAGGTCCTAAGATACAGTCAAGGGAAATATTAATCAGAAAGATTGAACAGATAAAGGTAGAAACCTCTCTTGCTGAGAATATTCAGGACTCAGGGCCACTGATGGGGTCCTGTGCAATTTAATTTACAATCATTATTTCAACAGAAGGTTGAACATCTGAAGGCTCAGATGCTCTCTAGAGGTTCCTTTTAACTTAGACTTCTGATTTTATTATTTCTGAAGGTATAACTAAGGAAAGCAAACAAATTGAAACAATTCATAACAAATTTGAACTTTGAGAAGTCAATTACTCCTTGTCACGAGTTTCCTTAAAGGAAGATCATAGTGAAGCTCAAAGTAAAGCTTTCATGTAGTGAACCACCTCAGTTTTCCAAGTATTACTTAAGATTACTTATATCTATTTATAATAGACTTTTAAGCTACTAGGAACAAAAACACTTTACTCTTTACCGCAACTGTATTCTTTTAGTTAAATCCAAACAGTTTATTGTTGTGTAAACCTAAAACTCCACAAACCAAACTTTAATACCTCCAAAAGTTGTCATCTTTTCAAAACCATGAAATCTCTAGTGCCAAAGCCAGACATTACAGCAGCTATACAAGGACTGTGCAGATGACGTGTTCTAGACACATTTAATGAACATGAAAATGTATTGTCTGTATCCTGATATCCACTGAACTATTCTTTTCTGTGCACCGATGCTCCAAATAATCGATTTGACAAGTCTGAAGCGTAAGAATCTTGTGTTGCAAATCTGAAATTCTGCTGATTTGAAAGCACAGTACCTCTAGGTGTAGCTTAAAAGCACAAACAAAGGTTAGTAAAAAATGGCTTACAATGCAGTCACAAAGCATTTTTGCTCCCACATAAAGCTAAAAGGCTTTCGAACACTTCAGTTGATTATTCCATAAATAAAACCCATTTATAATATTGAAGGAATCCTTTCAGTAGAAAACAGATTATTTACTTTGAACAGCTACTGCATTTTGTTCAAACTATTGGTTTATCTCCCTTTTACATAAAATAGGAAACATCTCATCAAAGGTTTATTTTTAAATATTTCATAGATATAGAAACACTCAAAGTATCAGTCACTAAGTTACTATTATTACTTATATACTGCTTTCAATCAAACAGTAGAAGGACTCAAACCTAAAGGTACAAAACTAGCACACAGTAAAACAAATTTTACTTACAAAATTAGCAAATCCAGTTTATCTGCTGGTGTAACAGAAGCAAATAAGCCTGGAAGAGCCAGGTTAGCTCTTACACAAGATTGCTCACATACCATACAAGTTGCATGGGTGCTTCCCATGTTCCACATTTAGGGTTTATTTGCCCCAGGAGCACAAAAACAAAGGACAAATTCAGGTCCATTACTGAACTCAAGCTTATGAACTATCCCTAAATTAGACACATTGGACAGTAACAAAAAGACATCTGAGCAGCTCTGCCCAAGTCAGACCAGTCACATTCACTAGCTCTGGCTCAGAATCAGATATGCCAGAATCCCCTCTTCACTCACCCCTCTCAAGGACAGCACAATCACCTCCAAACTGC
Organism: Aleadryas rufinucha; assembly: GCA_013397815.1. Classification (NCBI taxonomy): domain Eukaryota; kingdom Metazoa; phylum Chordata; class Aves; order Passeriformes; genus Aleadryas; species Aleadryas rufinucha. Next base: position 79,542 of record VZTH01001978.1, read on the forward strand.
TGCAAATACCAAAAATAGTCCTCACCTTCACCAGCTTCAGTTTAACACTGTAGTAAAGCAGTTGCACTGCTTTCCAGTGCAAGCTGATGAAGTCTTCAGTTCTACAGGACAGATGAACTCTAAAGAGCCAACCATTAATGTCACTCTACACTGGATCCCTTGACAAATCAGGAATTGTCTCTCCATTAAGACAGTTTCTAATGTATCAGATAAGTATCAGAAAACTACAGACAATGGTATATAAAAGAGGAGATAAAGTCCCCAATCTCAAATTTGCTTCTAGACCAGCTCTGAAGAGTATGCAAATATAGCATCTCAAGAAAAATTACAGCAAAACTTCAGGCATCTTTGCAGAAACAGTATCAAGATTCAGATTAACAGACCTGGGAGGAAACAATTAGATAAAATGGGAGAAATTAGCACCTCAGCTACAATTCTAACCAAACAATATTCTGCTATTGATAAATGGTGCCCTCTGAACAAAATATCATCAGATAGCACATCAATCTGAGTAAAAGGATGCAAGATTTGAGGGGTGTTTTTATGCCTAAAATCTGTGATCACCGAAGGCACATCCTCCTGTACCTCTGGTTTACTGTGTGGGTAAAGATACGCCATGCAGTGCAACAGCCCTTCCTCACATTCCTGGGATATGGGGTTTTCTCTCGACCATGCTGTCCATTAGCTGACAAATGCTGGTTAACTGTACTGAAAGAGTCTATCTGTTCCCTTTTTATGGATTATCCTAAAGTGTGTAACAAAAATCTCCAATTTAAAATACTTCTTAAATAGAAAACATCTTTCACAATAGAAACAACAAAAGAAAACTGATTATAAGGTTTTTGCTTGAAAATTGTTTCCTTTCTTAGATGTTCAAAAATTCTCATTTTAAGAAGCATCTTTTCATTTATTATACAATGGAGATTATGGGCATCACTGTGTAGCACCCATTTCTTCAGAATCATCAAACCAAAACATGACTTCAACAGTTATCTAGAGATTTTTTTTCTTACCAAACCACTGCTTTAAACTATTCCCTGAAAACATTTCTGGAGAAACACAGTTACAAAGAACATTCAAAGAACAGGATAGTCTCTTCAGAACCATTTGATCTACTATATGAATTATAACAGAGAAAAAAAAAAAGAATTAACATCAGTGCTACAGCATTTTTAAATGTATATATTACAGAAAAGGGGATATAATAGAAAAAGTAATCCTTGTTTATCCCCAACCAAGGCAAGACTGCTAAGAGTGGTTCATCCAGCTTAAAATACTTAGTGAAAGTATAAATGCTTGACCAAATGCTTTCCTGTAAAGCTTTAAGCACTCCATTGTTATTAAAGCCATATAAAGCTTTCTTGACATATTAGTTTTCTGCAATGGCTCCTCTGTGACAGGGTCACTACAAAAAAAAAAAGTTAATTTAAGATTCAGAGCACTTTCCCTTAGAATGACCTGAAACAAGGAAAACTTCAAGGTTGTTCCTATTCATCTCAGAAAGATAAAGTTTCTACAGAAAGGCAAGTGCTTCAAGCATCTGTGTTACACCACAAACTACTCTCCTTCATGCAACATGGTAATAGGTCTTTAAACATTTATTCACAGCAGAAAGCTTGGCCAATTTTACTGTGAAGTTGCTCAAAAGTTATCCCTGGTATTACAATTGATGCTTGTTCCTCCACATCGCTTCTGGCTACGCAACCAAATTTTCTCATTTCTACTCTAAGAAATCCTCAGAGCTGAGTTATTATGAAAAATTGCTTTCTAACTAGTCATGTGATTAAAATATTAATCTCTCCATGACTTTACATAACAACTGCAGATATATTGTATATGACAATGACATTTTAAAACATATTTTCACTTTAAAAGTTGAGCTAAAAGGCTTAAATGGATACCAGATCCACAAATCAGTAACTTTTGAGAAAATATATTTAAAGTATCACTTCAGGGAACAACAGACCATTTCTGCCTGACTTCTGAGATTTAGCCAGTATTTAAGTGTAGATCTATGAGCAATTGTTAAAATGGCAACCTGTCAAAACGGAAATAATTGCTCCCCACAGTTTTGCTCCATCTCATAGAAAACCATCACAGTTTCATTTACCATCCATGGAAGCTATTTTTTTCACCTAATTCAGAACACCCAAGTTCAGCAAACTGTCAAAGCAAAATCAGGTTTCTGAGACTAAACCACTTCGCAATGCATATTCACTAAATGTATGAGAGGGGGATAACACCCTCCTGCCTCACAAGTACACAACAAAGCTCTAAAACATCTTTCACACGTGATAGCTCTTCACAGCAGAGGTAGGACAGATCCACAGAGTCCCTTCACCAACACAACCACATCAGGACCTTCCTTGAATAGCCAGCTCATCTCTTCTGCCTTTAAGTCTGTGCAAGTTTGAAGATTATTTTCAAGCATGAAACACAAGAGAAATACAGGTTTAAGAGTCACATTTTCACATATGACCCAGAATCAGTTCAGGTATTCAGCTGATCAAACAGCAAGTCACCCTAACCTCAATGTCCTAAGTTTTCAAGCTCTCATTCTACTACCTGCAGTTTAGACATCCAGCATCCACATGGACTCCTACCTATAGGTGACTTGATTTAGAATTGAGTTCTACCTCAAAAAGTTGGCCCTTTTCCTATAAGGTTGCATAAAAGCCTAAAATCTCTAATCCTTACTTGTAGTAGATGCCCCAGTTACAACAGGATTGCAGACAGCATTACCAAAGCTTATTCAAGCTTCACCTAAATACCTCAGATTAATTTCCGTATCACAGCAATTCAGACCTCTTGGAGAAATCTGCAGAGCTGGACCAAGCCAAAAAACTGTAAGACTCTGCACAATCAGATTTTGAAAAGATGGGACTGGGCCTGCAATCTATAGAGGTTTTGTCTTACCAGGTAAGACTATCTGTCACCATATCAAGACATATTAATTCAGGGGCTTTCTTTACAGGAGTCTGTAAATAATACAAAGAAATTTATTCAAATGCACAACCAGCCTCAAGGAGAAACTGAATATAACTCCTGGGACTAACCATCTTGAATTATTTCAAAACACAGACAAAATTCAGGTTGTCTTGGTTATTCTATCACCTTCTATCAAGATCCAGATATTTAAAAAAAACCAAACCACATTTAGACCAACTATCTGTAGCATGATTAAGCAGTTTGTTAACTAACACTACCAAGGGTTGAGCAAGTCAAAAGCTCCCAGTTAAAGGATATAATTATAGAGTACCACAGAAGGAACCAAGAGCTCTTAGGTAGGAGGTCAGTTGAGTACATCACCAGGAACACTCAACTATTCGTGCACTAAGCAAAAGACCAGAAACTCATAAGGTTTTTTCAGGGCGAGCAAAGAAGCCCAAAAAAGTACAATACATACTTTTGAATGTGAGGTCTACCAGGTTCTTTTCCAACAGAAACCCAGCTGCTCTGCACTTTAGTTGAAGAGCTGCTGCACTTAACCTGTCACCTTCCAGGGCTGTCAGAGGTAATTGCAGAGGACCCAGCTACAGGCTCATAAGAATGTATCTGACAGGACAGGAAATGTGAGCAAGCATTACCATGCCAGCCTGATCTGATCAGAGCCTGGACTGCCTGACCTGTGTGGAGGCTGTTATGATTTATTCAAGGAGTCAGAGTTACAGAAAAGTTTTAAAGAAGGAGAAGGCAATGTAATATACATTTCAGGTCTAGCAAGCTGTCTGAATGGAGGCAGGGCACTGATGAGCTGTTTTGGTTCATGGACCTCTTTTATAACAAAAAATTAAGATAGGATTAATGAAATATCAATACACCTGAACAGCAGAGGCATCTTACCTTCCCAGAGTCATCCCTGGCAAGTATAAACAAAAGAATAGCTTCTGCTGGCAAAATCACTTACATTTGTGGTTAGTTTCATTTTCAGATATTTAACCCTGTTAAGGATAAACTATTTTAATAACTTGGGGGTTTTTTTGATCCGCTTTAAAATCATGATTGTTTATTTAGGGGACTATTGTGTTGACGGAGTTGAAGCAAACTTAGTTTTTCTCACTACATTCTGGTTACCAAAGTTAGATAGATTAAACCCAAACTGGTAACTCAACGCTTGTTTGACAGATTTTTAAATTACTGTCATGATTTTTGTCAGCTTCAAACAGCAGATTCTCAGGTCATTAACCCCATGAAGATTACATCTTAGGAAAAAATAGAGGTATCTCTGTCCAGGATTTTGCACAATAGGTAATAACATTAGTGTGGACTGCAGGCAAACATGCCAGCTCAATAGGAGAATTCTAAATTCAATACTGACATGCAGAAGATCTTTTTGCACAGATTTAATACATATTTAAGTCTTAAATTTCATTCTTTTGAAGCATTTGTCACCAACACTGATCAGTAGGAAAGAAAACTCAAAAAGGGGAAACAACTCTTTTAACCACTTTTCTGAGGAATTCTCCCTTGGTATTTTCTACCAACAACACATTTGCAGCAATACCAACACCTATCACAGGTAAAATGGTCTAGGAAACTGCACACGTGAACAGAGAACAGCAGAGCAGAGGCACAAAGCATTTATGTGAAACACCACTTCAGGTTTTTATGAGGAACACAATATTTTTTTGTAAGTTCTGCAGAAGAGAATCACAGAAAAGTACAGGATGGAAGGGACGTTGAAGATTATCCAGTTCCAACCTCCTGCTGTGGGCAGGGACACCTTCCACTAGATCAGGTTGCTCAAAGCCCCATCCAGCCTGGCCTTGAACACTTCCAGGGATGGAGCACCCACAATTTCTCTGAGCAACCTGTGTCAAGTACCTCACTGCTCTTACAGTAAAGAATCTCTTCCTACTATCTAATCTAAATCTCTCCTCTTTCAATTTAAAGCCATCGCCACTTGTCCAATCACTCCATGCCCTTCTAAGAAGTCTCTTTCCAGCTCTCTTGTAAGCCCCCTTTAGGTACTGGAAGGCGTCCCTGGAGCCTTCTGTTCTCCAACTCTCTCATCCCATCTTCCTAGCAGAGGTGCTCAAACCCCAATCATCTCCATGGCCTCCACTAGACTCATTCCAACCGGTCCACATCCTTATGCTGGGGACCCCAGGGCTGGATGCAGCATTGCAGGTGGGATCTCACCAGAGTACAGGGGAAGAATCCCCTCCCTCACCTGCTGCCCATGGGGCTTTGGATGCAGCCCAGGACACGTTTGGTCTCTGGACTGTGAGAGCATATTTATGGGTCATGTTGAGCTTCTTGTCAACCAACACCCCAAGCTGTCCTCCTCAGGGCTGCCCTTGATCCATTCTCTGACCAGCCTGTTTGTGCTTGGGATTGCCCCAACCCACAGGGATCACCTTGCATGTGGCCCTGCTGAACTTCATGAGGTTCACACAGCCCCACCTCTCCAATCCCTCAAGGTCCCTCTGGATGCCATCCCATCCCTCCAGCCTGTGTCAACTGCACCACAGAGCTGGGTGTCAGTGAACTTGCTGAGGGTGCCCTCGATGCCACTGTCCACGTCACCTACAAAGATGTCAAACAGTGCTGGTCCCAGTACCAGCCCCCAAGGACTAGCACTTGTCATTGGTCACCACTTGGACATTGAGCTGTTGACCACAACTTTGACTGTGACCACCCAGCCAATTCCTTATCCACTAAGTGGTCCATCCACCAAGTCCATGTCTCTCCAGTTGAGAGACAGAAGTGACACATGGGACAGTGTCAAATGCTTTGCACAAGTCCAGGTAGATGATGTCAGCTGCTTTTCCCTTATCTACCAACCCTGTAACCCTATCAAAGGAGTCCACCAGTTTTGTCAGGCACAACTTGCCCTTAGTGAAGCCATCTTGGCTGTCACCAGTCAGACAACACAAATAAATATCCAACACATACACTCTACATACAGCTCAGGGGAACCAAAATGACTGGAACAACCACACATCTACCCCAAAAATCTTGACAAAGCATCTCTAACTTCCGAGCCCTTCTCTGAACACGTGTAATAGAAATAGGATTAGCACTTCAGAAATTATGATGCAAAAAGATTTTGCTCTCCCACATACAGGCACATAAAACTCGTGTCACTGCAGACTACAGTATGCCAGGATAAGGTTCTTAGTTTGCCATGTTGAAGCTGTGTCACTTCACAAAATGTACCGTAACTTATTAGATCTCAGAAATAAAACCAAGAGCCTGGTTCTGGTAACCAAGTGAGAGCAAATTGCAGTGACTGCTTGTGGTTTAGGGCAGGTGCTTTTCAGAGAGTATCAAGAGTACCTATCATAATTCTGAATTGATACTCACCTCCCAGACTACTCCTATACAGAGAGAAATTTTAATTCATTTTGACTCTACAGAATCTTTAATGAGCAACCTTTAACAAATATCCATCTATATGTAATAAAATGGAAAATTTTAAGAGAAGTTGAGCCCCCAAACATCGGGGTAATAATATTCTTATATAATAAGTATCTAGGATTTTTTTCACTCTGGCAGAAGAGAGATTTATGTGACTAGAGATAACAGTATTTTGCTTTCTGTGGAGCAGTCCTAGTGGAAAAGCAGGAACTCACAGGACATGTCTGTTCTGCACAGCTGTTTTAATTTGCACCCCCACATCTGCCTGGACATAAGTTCAGGCTTCTTTCCATATCACACTCCAGACTCTATTCCAGTTCAGCATCTCTATGGGTCAGAAGAACTGATCAAACAGCAGAGCATCTCTAGCCATTCAAAATATGGCAACAGCTTTTCCTACTAGCTATCCTAAATAATGTCAGTGTTTAGTCCTGTAAAGAAAGTTGACACCAGATAAAGAAGCAAAAGTATCTTTCAGAAGGCAGTTTCCCTGTTTAATAGCCATTTTGCCTTTCTTGCCCCTGAGCTCAAGCATCTACATCCCAACATTTAGAAGAAAAATGTCCTGTTTACAAACACTGACCATGGAGTAAGCTGTCCCTATATTTTACCAATCTTTATGTTTCTGTAGGCTTGTATATAGCTCTACTTAGTCATAAAGATGACTTAAGTCAGAGTTCCAAAGAGGTGCCCACATGATGTGCAGCCTTGCACTCACTCAAGAAGTATTTCATGAAACTTTGAACAGCAGCAAAGACATCCCTGCAAGTCACCCAGCACAGGCCCGTGAGAAAAACACTGATACTGTGCAGAAAAGAAAAATTATAAAAGGTTTTCCTGAACAGAAGGAGGAAGGAATGGTGAATTTTTTCCTCCATGAACAGAAAGTCTTGAAATTTCTAATAGGATGAAAAAGCCATTTCAAACAAATTAAAAAAATGCTAATTTGATTGTCATAACATTAACCTTAAAATTTTAAGCAGCACCAAAACAATAAAGTTCCACAGCCTACTGAATGTTGCATAAATGCTTCCAGGCAGCAATATTTTAGTGTAGGATAATACTTGGCAGTAAAGGAGTGTTAAGAATTCATGGTGGGCAAAGATATTAATGAAACAGTCTCTACCCCTCCAGAACAGACTGCATAATTTAGCAGTCAAGCTATAAATCATTCAAGAATAACAATGGCTGAAACTTAAAGAGAATGAGAAGAAAATTTACACAATTAGTTCCTCAATGGTGCATTTTAATCTGCACTTCTAGCTACAACAAGAAAGTTTCAAAGCCTGGCATCAGATTCAGCTTAAACATTTGTTTTTCTTTTTGTATTCTGAAGAAGAGGATCCTGCTATCCCAAAAATATGGTTCAATTATTTACTCTCAACATACTATTTTGTGTGACCAGCACCACTTTTCTGCACATTTATTCCAACAAGAATCATTTCTACCTTAGAGCTCCAACAGAACAGACTGCAGAATAGCAACAGTAGTGACTGGTAACAGTTTTAAATGTTACATTTTAAAAAATAGTTAAGATACTAGTGAAGTATCTTTTAGAAGAACTTAAATTTATCAAATATGAAAATTTGTCTTACCTTAGGGAATTGTTTTACTGGAATCAGAACTTTTTGTCCCAACTTCATATTCTTATTGATGACTACATCAATGTACTTTTCTTCTTCCTTTCCTTCTCCTTTTTGGAATTTTTCAATTTCTGTTAAAGAAAAAAGTTATTTTATCGGTTTAATACAACAATCTAAAACCTGAGACTCTTCAAGATCAGTATAAATAAATTTCAGATCTAATACTGTATGGCATACATACATCATATTGTGTAATTAATATATATAACTGGTTATACAAGGCCAGTAGTGTAAAGCATGTTTTGCTTTTTTTATATTCATGTTTATATCAGCACCTTGAATTAGCATTGCAAACACTGTACTCACTTAACACTTAGGATACATTTTTTTATATGGCTCAAAGAGTGAACATTATTCCTACATAGCTTTGAGCATGTTTAAATTAAAAAACACATAACATAGCTTAATACTCACTTCTATAAATAAAGTATGCAGTTTTAACGGTGGCTTTCTAAGCGCACTTAGGAACAAAAGTCAAGTTAGTCTTTCAGAATTTCAGGAATGTAATTGAGGCACATGGATCATATCCAAAAATCTGACATTAGTGTTACACCAACAATGACATTATTAGGAATGGGATTTAGAAGTTCAAACCCTGGCTTGTGTGACTCTATTCATTCCAGAGATACACACAAACTGACTCTTGATTATAAATTTCTCCAAATATTGACTCTCCACTGAGAGATTTCATTTAATCAGAGAGGATTCATGAGGAACATACAGGGAGACAAAGTGAAGCCCTGCTTGAGGTATTTGCTGGATGGGGTCCATCATGATGGGGGCTGCAGTGTTAAACATGTTAGCATGCACCAAAATCCAATCCATTTCAGAAGTGGCACAGAAGTTCTTCTGTGGGAATCTAGCACTTGTCCTCCACAAGCATGTCCATATATCTTGTGAATTTTTCACAAGAAATACTCTTCTACTCTACTCAACCAGTAGAATTTAAGGACATTTATCGAGACCTCACAGTTTCTTTAATGGGAATGTGATCTTATGCCAAGAGGAGACAAACAAAAACTTGAATGAAAAGAAACCAATCAAAAATATAGGAGAAACCACCCTTTAGTGCACTTTCAAAGACAATCTAGTTTGAAGTAAGGTCCAATAAAAACAGAATAAACCAACACATTTCTAACTACAGAAAAAAATCCATGCATTGTAAGCAGATTTGTTCAATGAATACCAGTCCATTTCCATTTACCACTACACAAATGAAGATGCCAGTATCTTTTTTAATAACTGAAACTTATCTTCCATGCAAGTTTTAACTTCACTAACACAAAACAGGAAGCAAACACAATTTACCCAAGTTACTCTTCAGTGGCTGAAAACTAAGAAAGTCAAACTAGACTATCAGTTTGAAACCTCACATTATCTGAAGGCTTCTTGAAGGAAAAGCCTTCCCCAGCTGTACTTTCGAAACTTCTTGCCAAGTCTCCAGGAAGTTTTTGATTCATATGGATTATAGCAATGTAAACATTCTGGAGGAGCCCTATCAAAGCAACCTTGCTCCAGAACATCCTTTGTTTCAGCATGCTCAGTAAAAAAGAGCCTCCAGCATCATTATCCCACCAGCTAACAGCAACTGAAGAACAATTTAATAGTCGAAATCCAGGTAAAAATGGAAATTTGGAAAGGCCACATCATAGACTAGGGAATTATGGGCAATTAAACAGATGTAAAGTTACATCAGTTTAATTTGGAACTCATTTCCAGGTGAAATTAAGACTAAAATTTTATAGGGTGTGATGTTCCCACTCAGAAATCAGGTGACTGGTATCTTTTAGAAGTCAAAGTTTCCAAGTCCAAGTTTTACATTCAGATGTAAAAGCATGGTACTATCATACCATTCAAATGCAGATCTCCATCTAACACCCCTCTTTCCTGACATAACAAGGGCAGTAGTGACAAAGCTCTTTGATTTCTCTTGAAAAATGAGGTTAGATACTTGGAGGTTTTTATGTTTTACAAGTAAAACCACAACACTAATTTTTAAGGCTGCAGTTGGTATTACACTATTCATACAAACACTCAAAGCTTGAAACTCACCAGAAACCTGCTGTTCTTTAGCAATATTTTACACCATGAAATGCTGATTATTAAAACTGTAATAAAAATACATCCATTTGTTATGACTGAAGGAAATGCAGTTACAAAAAAATTGATACGATTTGATTTAGTATTGATTTTAAATGTTAAGACTAAAATTTGTTCAAGGTCAGAAAAGCACAGTTAAACTCCACATAATATTAAAATTTAGGTAATGAACTGTGCCGTATTTTTTTTGTGACAGAGAAGGTAGTTCAATTGATGCCAGCCTGATACAAGACTTTTAGGAGTTCTCAGTCATTGTAATTACTGTTACAGTAAATGACTTTTTCCTGAAGAATCTGAACTTGAAGAATAAAAGTACTTTCAATATCAAAGCCCACCAAGTTTTTATGAACTGGTAAAGCCAAAAATTTGTTTTCTCTTGTTAGGTCATATGCTGTTATCCCCAAATGCATAGCATGGCATACACTGCAGTCCCCCTGCCCACCAGAAAATGAGAACCACAAGTTCATGAATCAATAGTGGTTTAAGGAACTTCCTAGAAATTGCCAAGAAATATTACACCTGGAAATGAGTTGTTTCAGGAACATTCAGACACCTCAGATGCACTTAAAATGTACTTTAAGAGTTAAGCACAGAGTTCTACCTCAGTAACCTTCTTCAGCTGAGCCAGCTGCATAAATTCCTTAAGAGATCAATACACTGCTAATTGTATTTCCTAAATACTTTATCTTAGAAAAGTTATTTGAATTAGGTATTTGAAGGACTTGGTTGCAACCATGTGATTAATGTTAAATATGCTCTTAATTTGGGACTATGAACTAATAAAAAACATAGAAAGACCAGTCTTCTTTCTGTAGTAGATACTGAACTTCAAGTCACTGAAGTAATTATTAAAAGAAACACATCAATTACTCTGAAAATCAGTTTTCCTACCCCGAATATCTACTTACTTTATCGACCATTTTAAGCAAAGACCCTTTATTCTTTTACATGCACTGTTTAAACAACTTTCTTTTTGCTTGAAGAAGCTACTGAAACCCGTTAAGAGGCTGCAAATCAGCTCTCAGCAAAATGGATCACAATTTTCCCCATTTGTTTTAAAGACAAATGACTTTACTAACAAACAGCCATAGTCCACTGCCACAGCAGTATAAAGTAAGATTAAATAATTTTTTTCCTGTTATGGTCTGAAGTTAATCAAACTGATTCAAGACTTTCTGCCTGTTCATTGCTATTGCAAATGTAGTTTGAATGAACAAAGTCCAGTCCACTGATCACATTTTATCTCAGATTTTGCTTTTTTTATTTCTTTGCACTTGAAATCTAAGATGAATGGGAAATACAGCTAAGCATTAAAATTTTATCCATATCTGCACAGCTCTTGCACTATCATTCACATACATCATGCTTTAGATAATTAGGGAAAAATCATGCCAGATCACACAGGAAATCCAATCAGATTTTCAAGGTCAAATGGATAGGAAGATTTGCCTTTTCTTAATCCCTAGATTACATTCTGCACTGCTTAGCTATATGAAGCAATGTCATTTCCTAGATCACAAACAGTAAATAAAAATGTGATTAAAGCTTCCCATAATGCTAGAGATTAAAATCTCATGTTCTCAGACCAAGGATGCAGCTAATGCAACAGGAATTTAACTGCATGCAGTAATAACTGCATGGATTTTTTTCTTTACATTTAATCATAGCAGAGATCTAAGCAATGATTAGTCCTCAGTTAATTCACCAAATAACAGCGGTAGATACATCAGATAATGACAAAGTAGAATTGTTTCACATAATTCTTCAGTTAGAATTAATCTTCCTGAGGCAGAACTACAATCCAGGATTCCAGCTGCCTCTGCTAAGCCAATATAAATACTTGTGTTAAATGCTAAGCAAAGTGATGCCCTATTTGTCTGTAGTAAATCAATATAATAAATATAAGATCAAATGTCAAACTCAAAGTAAACAGAAATTACTGCATTTGTCCTTAAGGCAGTATTTCCTTTACAAAGAACAGGAGAAACAGAAACCAGGTCAATTTACCATCAAATCCTTAAGAAACCTTCTACAGTATTTCCTGAGATTCAGATGTCTTACCAAACACCCCATTATATGCAAATAATTTCATACTAACTTTTTCCTACTTCAGATGGAAGAAAAGGTGAAAAATGCAAGGCTCATTCTGGGATATCCACATGATCGTGGCTTCCAGGAACAGGGCACTGATGGAACTGCACTGCAATTGCACTAGCAGAAAAAGCTACTAGAAGTAGTTTCCACATTCATTTTGAAAGTGAAAATATTCCAATAATTACATTATTCTTTAAAAATACTCCTAAATCAAGTGAAAATTACTAACACTATACAGTAGAAGCAATAGATTTTGCTTTATTTGGGCAATTTTATTGCCTTGTATCTAAGAAAAGGAAACATCAAAATTTAGACTGACTCAATCAAGCATGTTACACAACTACTGGAGCACAGCCCAATAGCAATAGTATTTCTCAGTGAATTCTCAAGACTTCACAGTTGACTTAGAAAAATCACACTCTCCTCAATTCAGAAAGCTCCTAAGTCAAACTGAAGGCTAAGGATCTTTACATACTTCCCCTGTCCTTTCAGCTCTTGAAAAATCCCTGCTACTGACCATTGCTGGAGACAGAGCACTGAGCTGGATGGCCATCTCCTCTGGAAGCATGATTCTTTTTGGTTTCACATTAGAAAAAAATCAAAGTGATGGTAGTACAAAAATCAGACCTTGATTTATTAGTTTGCATTTTATGAAGACCCCGTTTAAGGAACACATTCAAGCTTTGGTAAGCAACAAGCTCCCAGAGGAAAAGGGGGACTCCAAGTCAGTTGTAGCAGAATTTCAGAAAAAAAAAAAAAAAAAAGTCTTTCAGTAATGGACAAAAAACTTTAAATATCAGCATTCCATCCTGTTTATTTGAAAATTTTCACAGTGGCAAAACTCATAATTTATCTCAGAAGACACATTTTAAGAATACCTATTCTTAAAAAAAATTCCCAACTTTCCCAATTCTTAAAAAAAAATTACAATTTTCCCAATGGAGCCAAATCATAGGAAGTCTGCTGTGCCGAATGCTGACTTAACGCCCACAGTCCTTCCAAGAGTTCTGTAAATCCAGAGTATGAAAACACAGGATGGTGAACCCAATTACAATTCTAATTTTGATTAAATTGTTGAGAGCCTAATCTCATTATTGTTGTAGTAAAATGGTCTTGATTGTGCTTCAGATTATACATCTTTTACCCTGGACTCCTTTATTCCCTGTCCTACTATGGGGATGATTAAACCTTCTTTGAATCAGCACCTCTCCAACCAATATTTCTCATCTTTTGAGCTGAAAACAGTACTGCACAGCATGAACTCGAACTACAATCACCACACTAAAGGTTTAACACATTTCAAAAGGCTTGCTGAAATAAACCCCACAGATTTCCGCACAACAGCCTCTAAGAGATCTACTACTCACTCCCTGTCCTCTTGATCAGCATGAACCTGGACAACCCTCCCAATTTTTGCACTAAACAGAAGAGGCAACCTTAACCTCCTACTTTTGACTATCTTAAAACATGTCTAGCATAGTCTAGTTTGCTTCAAAGCAGATTCTCTGTGTAGACATTCACAAAAAAAAAGAATTCCCCATTTCAACTGTATGTAGCATCCCAATCCCCCAGAAAAACACACAATTAAGTTCAGCAACTAAACATTTTCTGATATGAGTAAATGCTTAGACAAATATCCCCTTTTCAACCCCCAAGATATTTCCAAAGTAAATACTAATTAGTGTATCTTCATTAGAAAAAAAAGGCGAATTAGAGAACTAAAGTAATCAAGCAAATAAAAATAGCCTCAAAATATTTAAAATAAGGAAACTCAATATACGTGGAATGGCAACATTTAGACTCATCCTGAAAGGGTCTAAAACACAAATAAAAAATGCAACAGAATTTTCAATTTTTAATGCTGCTCTATTACTGCACCCACCCCCACTCCTTAAAGAACCTCAGAAAACTTCACCTACCCACCTCAGCCAACATTTTAATCCTTTAAAAAATCTTTTTAAAAATCACAAGTTTTGCATCCGTAATAGGTCATAATTCTGAACCGGCATAGAAAGTAAAGCATTAAGAGAGTGAATTGTGCATAAAAAACCACAGTAATTTGTTTCAACTAATGCACATTATTACAATAGTTGAATTCCAAATAACTGTCTTTCACATGCCACCTTAATTTTGTAAAAGCAACCGACAATGAATCTAATTTCAATTTACAATAAAATAAGCAGTTCATGCTAGAATGATGTCTACAGCATTCAGAATCCTCAAATTAATAATAATATCCCTTTTGAAGGACTCAAACCAATCTTTATTTAAACTGCATTCACAGTCATAAGTTCTATTTTACAGTCTAAATACTACTGTCTGCACTGATCTGAAAATACATTTCAGTCATCAATATGACAAATATTTTGAATGGGCTTTTTTATTTAAGCAATTCAGAACTGATTGAACACCTATTACCTTCACATCAAAAATGACTCCACTAAAATCTGTTTAGACTGATTAATATTAGCAGTAAGGCAGAAAGTACCACAGTATGAACTGTCAAAATCACGTATAAGGTATTAATAGATGTTTAATGAGTCTTGCTCAGGAAGAAAACAAGATGTAGACATAGACTTCAGCCCCATATGCCCAACCTACTCCACTGAAAATCATTTATCTCATTGTGAAGATAACTTAAAATGTTAAAATCAGCTGTATGATTTACCTATTGCTTACAGCTTTCTTTAAGCATGAATATTTTTAAATTAGCAAGGTCAGGCATCCACCAACTACAAAAAGTCAGCTCATTTGTTCTGTAACTTAAAAGTAAAATGCAATATACAGAGCATCTTAGACCACTTGGTGCATAGGACTCAGGCAAAATGAAGTCAATATTCTGCATCAGGAGTCCTTTACAAGCAGCTGTTCCACCTTTTTCATTTATGCATATGAAGAGCCAGGTAGCTCTTATACAAGATTTCACTTGACATTTTCGTGAGTCATCAAGAAGGGTCTATAATCTTTCTTCCTTATCATGTACGTAGCACTGCATAGTACTACAAACTTCCTGTGGCTCCTTTGACAACTTTCACAAGAAAGGCATGAGTGAGATCTCAATTGAAAAATGGATACAACCTGCAATTCTTAATATGCAAATATTGCATTTTAAACTATTGCCAAGGTGAAGCAGTAGCCATAGCACATCCAGTTGTTGACCCTTAAAACAGACAGACTTGAGCACTATTAAAGACCACACTTTAAGGCACTGGCAAAGACTGCAGTCTAAAAACCTGCCAGCAGATTCAAACAAACCATATTTAATACTGGAAGATAGCTATGCTAACAAAACACATCGCTGTGTTTTGTATAATTGACAGTTACACAAATAAGTGTACAGCTGTTTACTTAGCATTATGCAAGATTTATGTAGCCATCAGCAAGACAAAGTAGCGTTATCTTCTACTTCTCTAAAACTCATTTTTAGGCAACTAGAGCTCTGCCAGCACCCTCCATCCCAATGACAGAAGGCCAGGGTAGAGCCTCACAGTCTGGAAATCTTAATTCAGTAATGTGTCATATCCCACTGATAAACACCAATAAAACACAACTCACACCTTCTGTAAGTCGCAATTTACTTGAAATCATCACTAAACCAGAATTTTCAAGAAACATCCACAAATACTGAGGGAGCTGGCTGATGTCATCGACAGGCCACTGCTTCTGTAAGGTCATGGTCATTAGGAAACGTCACTGATGACTGAGGCAAAGCAAATATCAATCCTATCTTCAAGAGCAGGAAGGAGGATCTGAAGCACCACAGGATGGTAAAACTCACCTTGATCTCTTGGAAGGTGATATAGTAAACAGCTCTTGAAAACCGTTTCCAAGCATAGAAGGTACAAGATGAAAGCAGTTTGCACAAATTTATGGCAGGGAAGTCACACAGTACTAAACAGAGCCATCAACAGTATGAGGTAAGAGATGATGTGTCCACTCCATCTGAAGAAGGGTTTTTGATAAGCCTCCCACAGCCCATCCTCATGTGGACTGATGAGGCACAGGACAGAGACATGGACCATGAGGAGGACTGAAAACTGACCTGCCTGGCTCAAAGGGTTCTGTCAGTGGCATCACAACCAGGCCAGCCAGGGGCCAGACATCAGTGGTGTGCTCTGAGGGTCAGTAATGTTTAACATCTTCATCAGTGGCCTGGCTGATGGCACAGAGTGCAGTTTCAGCAGGTTCACACATAACAGAAAACAGAGCAATTCAAATACCAGAGGGTTGTAATGACACTCAGAAGTACCTCGAAGAGGTGGAGGAATGGGCTGACAGCAGTCCCATGCAGTTCAAAGGGAAGTGGAGTCCTGTGACTGTGGAGGAATAATCCCATGCAAGAGAACAGCCTGGAAACCAAATAACCAGAAAGCAGCTTTGCAGAAGCAGACCTGAAGCTCAAACAAGCTGAACAACAGCCAGGAAGGTGCACTTGCAAAGGCCACCAGCACCTGGGCTGCAGCAGAACAGCACTGCCAGCACTTTGGTCATCCTTCCTCACAGCACTCATTCAAGTTTCAGCAAGCGTCTTGATTTCTGCTGTTTTGCTGAAAAGTTTTGAAATTACTTTTTGAAGGAAAGATTTGTTCTGTCTTTGGTACTTTTTAAAAAATACTAGTTCTAATAAATTATTCCCCCAGCCCAAGATTTATTTGTCATGAAATACTGGAGCATAGAAAGCCATGATTTGCTACCTGAAAGCATGCTAGAAATCAATGTTATTTATTCATCACAGGAATGCTAAAAGAGTCCAGAGAAACAGATATGGGCAGACCCAGGGTACAGCAGTCCTCTGTTTTCCCTCTCCATTGTCCCACCATTACCCTACTCTGCATGGCTGAAAATGCACACAGCAGGCAGCTCTTCCCACTGCTTCCCAGAACACCACATTGTCCAAAAGGCATTTTCTGTCCAACAAAAACTTGTCATTGTCCATACTTCACACAGAGTTAGGGAAAGGAACAGAGATTAAGCTATTGCAAGTATCTGTTTCTAAATAATGTTTCTAAATTCTTATACTTAATTCAGTGAAATTCAGAGTTAACACCGGGCACTGCTGTGACTTAAACTCATATCCACTGATCCAACACAACCTCTACCAACAAGTATAACCTCGATCTTACTACAGAACTGATAAAACCATCTATATATTCCATGGCATTGTACTGATCAAGTGAACTAGGAAAGTGAAGGCAATCACTGCTTAAAGCCTCTAAAAGATGAGCCACTGAAAACAGTATACACTGGAGTAACCTTCATTCACAATCTCGTTTCAACCTACTGTTCACAATTTTCTCATCTTGCTGATTTTAACACAAGTTTCCTGGTCCTTTAGTGTAAATTTCTCAGAATCCTGAAACTTCCATGTCTGAAACTTTGTTTACTAAAGCACAAACCATTGACGTGCAATTAAGCTGTGAAAAGGTAATCTTGTATAGAAAGAACACAAAACCACAAAAACAGTTGGACATCACAGGTCATAACATGGATGGGCTGTCCATTAATCTGTAAAACAAAAAAAATCACAAATCTGAAAAATGCTTTCAGAATATTTATGAAGAAAGTAACCACCTAAAGCATCCTAAAGCATTTGTGCATTCTGATCCACAGATGTAGAAAACAAACCTACGGATATTAGGTGGCACATGTAAAACAAAAGGGACTAATTCCAACACACCATCCTGGATTAGGTTAACACAACCCTAATCCTATAATCTCAAAGCCAGGTTGGATGGGCTTTGAGCAAACTGGTCCTGGGGAAGGTGCCCATGGCAGGGGTGGTCAGAACTACAGAACCAGATGACCTTTAAGGTCCTTCCAATCCAAACCACTTCATGAATCCTTTAGAAGGCCACCATTCCCACTGCCAGCAGATAAAAGAGGCAAAACACCATTTTTCACAAAGTTATTGTTGGCAGTACTTTTCTTTTTCGTCACCCATTACAGTCCTTGGCTACAGTAATGTACCTTGGCAGGAAAAAACGTACAAAGGCAGCTTCTGTATCTACTGTCCTATGGGAAAGTGCAGCTTAAAGAAATTTGTGTGGTAATTTTATGTATGAGCTTCAACATAAATTGGATGTTAAAAACTTCTAGCATCCAAGTTAAAAATTAACTAGCACAGGGATAACATTAATTATAATCCCTTCCACACACTCAATAGCAGGTGAATCCAAATTATTTTCTGTGTATGAAGACACATATTACACAGAATTAATGCATATTGCTACCACATTCAATTTTTTTTCCAAATATTATGCTGTTAAACTTATTCTCATTAAATTAGTTGAATCACTTCACAGAACTGTGGAACAAGATCAGACTCCCCTAGAAGTGTTATAAAACTTGAAAGCCCAGCTTATAGACTCATTCCAGCTGCAACTCATAAGGAAAGGACCAAACATCTTTCAACAGACCAGTTTCTGCAGGAAAGCAGCCACATCTACAGCTGCACCAGACCTCTGCTCTGTAGGACCATGTGCTTGTCCATGTAACACCTTCCCTGAGGAAGGCGATCTTCCAACTTTCATAGCATCTCTCGAAGAAAGGCTTTTTTCTTAAGCTAGTATTTCTAGCATTCACCTAATAGAATATTACTCATCTTTCCAAATTTAGCAAAAAACGAAATAGACCACGTTCTATACCTGCATAAATACCTGAAGTAACTACCAATTTATACCAGTAAGTTTTTGCTGAAACACACTTTACAAAGCTAAAATATACTACAGTTTTAGCAGCATTTATGGTATGGTTTTACTTGCCATAAGAAACAGCTCTGACTCAAAATCTTTTCTAAATAAAGTATCTTCATGTCTACTTTAAACAGAACTAAGGAGTTCCTGCTGAGTAACTTATACTTCGGATTAGTAAATTAGTTGACAAAAAGCAACCTTTTTCAATAAAAAGTATTTTTAAACGTCCAAGTTTCTTTCCAGCAGACATGGTTACGATATAGCTGTAAGATGCAGGAAAACTGCATGTTCTGTGCAACCACTCAGCAGTCAAGACATTGCAAATTCATTTGTCTTACTAATTTGTTTTGAAGACAGTTTAAAATCAAATGCTTACATAGAAATCGAAAATGCGATGCCTGAGTTTTACTGCAGCCACATTATGTCACGTAGTTATGTGATGAATTAACTTTAGACATGTTACTGTTTTAATCCAGCTAATTTCAAAATGCCAACTTTCACCAAACATAACTTTTTCCCAGTGATCTCTGTGTGTGTGTGTTATGAACTTTCTTAGGGGAGTAATTCCTATATTCAGTAGTTTAAATAGCAGATTTCAGTACATTTCTACAGATCATATACAGAAAATCAACTACTACAAAGCGTCACAGGCACAAGGCAGCTGACACCGTTAAGTGCAGTGGAACAATTCACAGCCAAGGAAGTTCACCTACATTCAAGGTGAGACAGCAAAAACAAAACTGGTCATATTTATAACAGTAGTGCTGAAAACCTGCAGAAGCTGCTTCTAACCAGACACCTGCCCTGCCTGTCCCCCACCTGCCTTCACAGTCCCATATATTCAAGTTTCTGCTCCTTCATCACTTCTGTCTGCCAAGAAACAATAAGAAAAGTGCCAACGCAAACTACCTGAGGTGCCATTACTTCTTGATTCAGTGATGCTTAAATTGCTTTTATATGGGAAAGAAAATGTTGATGCTCCATTTTCCAAAAGTACAGAATGAAGATACCTTCTAGATGTGGCAGAGGACAAAGGCAATGCATTTTAAACAACACAGCTGCTTAAGAAGTTAAGAGTCTGGGTGCCTAAAAGATGAAGAACAGCTGAGACAGCAATAACCAATTAATATAGTAGATTTTTCTATTGCTCCTTGCTGCTAGAGAGAAACAAAGCAGAAAAGTGCATTTGGGAAGAACAAGAAACCCAAATTGTCACAACGGATACTTGTGCACCCATGAAGAAGTCTTCCTAATGAAAGGGTCACGTGTTGCTAAATTTCAAATCTCACTTCCCCATCTCAAGTCATCGACCTTAGAGCAAGTGCAGGAATTACAAGTCCAGTTACATACAGAATAACCACCCAAAAGGCTGGAATGTCTTATTTTGCATACACCCAAGAAATAAAGGTGCTTCACTGAACCAAAAAATCTGACTATCCACTAATAAATCTGAAAAGAACATTTAACCATAGGGAAGGTAAGCTCTTCCTCATGCTGACAGAGAAACACACTCACAGATCTCCTCACAAAATCTGACATGTGGTTTTAAAGACTCAATCATCAGTGTGTTACAGAGACAGAAAATACCAGAAATGCTACAACGAATCTTGGTTGATCATAAATGGAACTACATTCCCCGAGCCACTCTTTTTGCAGGATCCCTTTCTAAAGCAAGGCACTACTAATTTAATAAGTTACTATTCATACTGGCTTTAACTGTAACTTTAAAAATACAAACATAACACTAAATTATCAGAAAGAGCTGGGAATGAAGAAAAGCTTTTTTTTCACTAAATTCATACAGCTTTTACTTTACTCTTGCATAATAACTATTTATTGGCAGTACCTCTTGACAAGAAACATGAGATTAACTATGTAGCTGGCCAGGAGCATCTATTCTCTTTAATCTATTTTTCTGAAGGGGCCACCTGCTCTTGCTTCTTCATTTTGTGGCTTAGCTTGAAATTGCATTCACTATTCTGTCAGGATTTCAATTAGGTACATGTAAAAATCTCTCCCATGTCAGGATGGTTGTCTTGAGAATGAAATACTGTAAGGGGAAAAAGGGTTATTACCAGAAGCTGATTGACTATAATTGATACAGCTCAAACAGCTAATTAGTCATCAATAAAATGAAAGAAAAATAATGCTAACATTTGTTTTATTACAGCACAGCTTGACATCCATTACTAACAGTATGCACAGCCATGTTTAAGGTACCAAACCTGAATAAAGGAATTATGTTTGCTTTCTGCATTCCCTCCACTCAGCTCTTTTCTGATGACTCTGCAGAAAAGCTTCAAATCTCAGCTTTGATAACAGCAATGAAACCTTCCAAATGAAGAGCCAAAAAATACCTCATACAGATGCTGACAAGACATACCTACAAGATAATCATCATTTGCACAGACATAGAAATAATGAATAGTTACTGCTGAAAAAATTTACTGAAACACAAGCTACAGGGTGGAGCTCTAGCCAGTTACTACTCCAGTGCAATTGTATAAAATACCCTGAAAGGACTGTAAAGAGTTAAGCCTAGAGTTTTACCTTATACTTTATCCAAGTGGGAAAGAAAGTACTTTTGATTCAGTTATTTCCTATCCATTTCACTGCTTTCTGCAGAAAAAGGACCAAGCAGGAGGCTATCCAGCAAGCTGAGTACTTTAGTTATTGCCCAGAGCAAGTAAATAAATACTCAGCATCAACCTCATGCAAGGCATCATAGCCGGCAGCCTTCGCCCAGGCAGTCACTGGAAGCTTTGGTCACTGCTTGGAACACATGAACAGGAATAAGGGATTGGTGCCTTCAGGACCTACAACCTACTCAGAGGCAGAAAATGCATTATGTTAGCACAATGCACAGCACACCACTGAAGTCTAAGAAACTACGATCTACCAGCTAAGAAAGCAAATCACATCCATTTTCCACTGTCAGGGCATTAATCTAAAAGATAATTTGCCTAGAGTTCTTTATAGAGCTGATCCCACAGCCAGCTACTTGCCATTTATGTCGTAATGAAATACACATCAGCATTTTTAATTAACCTTAAATTGAACTATGTAAACTATTACTTAGGGTTCCAAACAAGGCCTATTATTTTGGGTCTGCAAACTATATAAGTGCATCTATAAATAAATAATTTATAAATAACATTATGGTAATTTCCCTGTACTCTCCATTTAATCAGCTGACAATAAAGGAATATTCTAAAAACTTGAAGTTTAAAAGTCTGGGAAAGTTTCTTTTAAATTTTCATTCAACACTTAACAAATTGGACTGACAGCAGTCTGACTAGCTCATGCATACATGAAAAAAACACCACAGGCGAAAGCTACTTCAGGTCTTGGAAGGGTTTGGGGGGGAAGGGACCTTAAAGATCATCCAGTTCCATACTCCCTGCCATGGGCAGAGACACCTTCCTCTAGACCAGGTTGCTCCAAGCCCCATCTAACCTGATCTTGAACACTCCAAGGATGGGGCTTCCACAGCTTCTCCGGGCAACCTGTGCCAGTGCCTCAGCACACTCACAGGGAAAAATTTCTTCCTAATATCTAATCTAAATTTCTCCTCTTTTAGTTTAAAATCATTCCCGTGTATGATATGGTGTCATCTTCGATACACAAAGTGTGGGGCAGATGGAGGAGGTGGACATCCCGAGTGGGGGGAAGAAGGAAGGGAGAGGATTTTCGAAGTGGAGGCGTTTGAGTCCCCGAGCCACAGTCAGGCGTGATGGAATTCTGCGTTCCTGGAGATGGCTGAACATCTGCCTGCTCATGGGAAGTGGTGAATGGATTCCTCGTTTTCCTTTGCTTGTGTGCACAGCTTTTACCTTGCTTATCAAAGTGTCTTATCTTAACCCAGAGTTTTGTAGTTTTTACCCTTCCGATTCCCTCCCCCATCCCCTTGCGGGGGAGGGAGCGAGCGGCTGCGGGGGCTGAGCTGCGGGCTGGGGCTACAGCAGGGCAGGGACACACCTGCGCCTGGAGATGCAGAACAGACAGAACACAGGTGGCTGCGAGAGCTGCTGTGACAGGCGAACACCGATAGTATCCAGCACCCGCGTGTGGCCACGCGGCCCCGATTCCGCTCTCCCGAGGGGCNCAGGGCCGGGCCGCTGCCGCCCCCTCCTGGCATCACGCGGCGCTGCGGGCGGGGCGGCGCGGGCGGCACCGCTCCCGAAATAATTCCCGAAACGATCTAAAGCCCTCCCGAGACAGCTCACCCAAAACCGAAATACGCCTAATGCTTTCTCTAACACTTAGTGCCTTAATCATAACAGAGTTGCCTGACAAAGATGCACTCAAAAATCTTCCTGCATAGGCTAAATCGTCAGGATCTGTGCATCACTACATGTAAGATGCTGTGTTAGAATCTTGTAGGAAAACCCACTGTGGAAGACTTCTGCTCTTGCCAAAATGCCCATACTAAGAGTTCCTAATCGCCCGAGATCCTCAAATTCACAGAAGATATAAGGCTGGAAAAAGTCTTCAGAGGTCATTAATTCTCTGTCGTGGTTTAACCCCAGCTGGCAGCTGAGCCCCACATAGGTGCTCCCTTCCCCCCAGGAGGATGAGGAAGAGAATCACAAAGGTAAAATTAAGAAACTTCGTGGGTTGAGATAAAGAACGTTTAATAGTAGGTAAAGCAAAACCCATGCACATAAGCAAAGCAAAACAAGGAATTCATTCACCACTTGCCATAGCCAGGCAGGTGCTCAGCCATTCCCAGGAAAGCAGGGTTCCATCACACATAATGGTGACTTGGGAAAACAAACACCATTGCTCCAAACTTCCTCTCTCTTCCTTCTTCCCCCAAGCTTTATATGCTGGGCATGATGCCATATGGTCTAGAACATCTCTTGGGTCAGTTGGGGTCAGTTGTCCCAGCTGTGTCTTCTCCCACTCCTTGCTCCCCCCCAGCCTCCTCACCAGTGGGGTGAGGAGCAGAAAAGGTCTGTGTGTAAGCTCTGCTAAGCAGTAATGAAAACATCTGTGTTATCAACACAGTTTTCATCACAAATCCAAAACACAACCCCACACTGGCTACTAGGAACACAAAAATTAACCCCAGTCAAAAACACCATGTTCCTCACAAGAACTTTATATGACTACACTTACATCATTCCCAGCATTTGTTTCACATGGTATTAACAGGCTTCTGTGAAGACTCAGGTGCCTGCAGAAACAAAAAGGTCTAAAGAACAGATACAGTAAGCCTTAAAAACATGATAAATCTTTTGTTCTGTGCTTTTATACAGTAGGCCAATACAAACCTAATCATTTTTCCAGACCATGGATGCATGGTGTAATAAAAAGGTCAAGGGTATATGGTAAGTGAAAAGAATCTCTAAGACCCATTTGAGTAACACAAGACAAACTGGACCACAATAGTCCTTTCCAGTCCTTAAGATCTAGTACTAAGGTGCTGCATTTCACCTTGCAGACTATCCAGCCTAGGATATTACTGGGATAACTCTAGATAAGGAGCAAGTGTTAACTAGGGCTAAAGGTATCACTGCAGCCCATCTGCTGTGAAGCAGCTTAGCTCCTCCAGACACACCAGGCTTTAAATGGAGAAACTGAACCAATCATTAAGAACAAACTCTTTTACTTTGAGAAACACCTCCAATTATCGCAAAGATTTTGGGGAACCCTTTTAAAGAAGGCAGAAAACTGATCTGTGACCAAGTTTCCTCAAAATTAAAACTTCTTGAGCCTAAAATAATAGGCTGGAAGTGGTCATGAAGCAGTTGGATACCCAGTGAAGTGCAAAAATGTTTTCTGAACTTCCATGATTCTACAAATGGATCAAGAACATCAAAGCCAAACAATGTTTCTTTAGCTGAGAAAAATCTGCTTTCCTTCAAGCTCAGGAAGGGAGCTGGGGCACAGTTAAGCACAATAAAAAGACAAACAACCAAACAGACATGATGAACCTCAGTGCCTTTCACTTTCACAAAAGTGAAATTTATCATTTAGCATTAGTCTGGAGGTGGATAGAGAAAGAGAGGGTGACTTTTTTACCCCATGGAGTTGTATCACTGAAGTCTGCATACAGGGCACCACAGCATTTCTGCCTGGGAGCAGAAGAAAGGCAACAAAAATCTCCTTAATTCTCAGATACTGTAGATGTGATTGCAGGGAGCAGAAATTGGACTGCTGACCAGAGACACATGAGGATTGGTACTTGATCACCTCTAGTTAATTAGGACATGGATCAAAATGAACCAGTAACAAAAACCCTTGTCCACTGCCAGCAACCACAAAAGTACACATGAAAGGAAGAATGACCACATTAAAAGCAGTCCTTCCATTTCTACATCTGAAAATCATCCTTTTTATCCCAAAGCAGTAGGAAAAATTGGCTGAAAACATCCAAAACCTTTTGCTTTCAAACACATCTGCTTCCCAGAGTACTGCTACTGAATGATCTGAGGCAGTAAAAGGCTACAGACACATTCACTCTCCAAGCATTCAACAAATGCAGCAGCAGTGAGAGGAGAAGCAATTTCAATTTATACAATCATAGAATACCCTGAGTTGGAAAGGGACCCACAAGGACTGAAGTCCAACTCCTGGCCCTGCACAAGACTAGCTCAAGAATCCCGCCATGTGGCTGAAAGCATTGTCCAAATGCTTCTTGAGCTGTGTCAGGCTTGGTGCTGCAACCACTTCCCTGGGGAGCCTGTTCCAGTGCCCAACCACCCTCTGGGATTAGATTTCCCAATATCCAATTTAAACCTCCCCTGACACAGCTTCAGGTTATTCCCTCAGGTCCTGTCACTGGTCACCAGAGAGAAGAGATCAGTGCCTGCCCCTCCTCTTCCCCTCACAAGGATGTCGCAGACTGCAATGAGTTCTCCCATCACTCTCTTCTCCAGGCTCAACAGACCAAGTGACCTCACCCACATCTCACAAGGCTTCTCCTCCAGACCCTTCATCTTCATAGTTCTCCTTTGGACACCCTCTAATAGTTGTATATCTTTCTTATATTGTGATTTATATTGTGGTGTCTGAAACTGCACCCAGTACTCAAGACATTTTTCTATATTCTTTGTCTTGTCCACAAAGGCATCTTCTTCAGACTATTCTTTTTGAACAATCCTGATGGATTATTAAAGTCAAAGAAAATCAGTAAATCCTCAAAGGATTTGCAACTTCAGGTTTTCACTGTCACTATATTATACCAAGATCAGCAAAGCAGCAGTTGTTATAACCAATTTTCTGTTGGATCAAGTACAATGGGTTTACTGAAATGATTTCTAATCTTTTAGGTTTCCAATTACTTTGTCAACAAATTCTTCCTAGAAAATAAAGATCTATAAAAGAACACCTACACAAGCCAAAAAAGTGAAAGATTTACCATCTACAAGAATTAAACCAACATTTTTTTGCTGCCTTGCAACTTTGTTGAAGTTGAGCTGCTACCTGAAGCCAAAAGTCTGATAAACACATCAAAATAAGAAATGAAAGGCATCCAGCAAATAGCAACTGGAGATGGAGAATAGAAAGGAAATCCATTTAACTGCCTAGTTTCTTAATAAGTTTACCTTGACAATAAGGTAAAATGCTGAAAACCAACAACACAACATAGAAGAACAGTAAGTGATAAATATGACAAAGGTGACTTCAAACAAAGGAAAATTTTAAGATAGGATAAACACACAAAGATTAAAACATGCACTGCTCAGCTGTTGAGGCACAAAAATACATCAGTCAATCTAACAATGCTTCTTTGTGCTACCTCTACAGTTACTGCTCTTTAATTTGCTCCTTGTCATAAACAGCCAACCTACAGCTACTGTACAGCCAAAGTCACTGACAGTTCAAAGAGCTTAACAATTTAGCAGGGATCAAATGTCCATATTGCACCTCATTTTGAATCAAAGATGTCAAGACACGCAAAAGCTACCGGTCCTTATACTTGGTTTAAGAGTTAAGCACCCACTGCTAAAGCACTTTGCATTTTTTCATTTGTACTTCTTGGCCACACATTTCACAATCAGTTTATATGGCCTCTTAGCACCTTTACTCATCCCTGAAGGCAGTCAGGATCTCAAACGACAAGTCGAAGATCACTTTCACACACCAATCAGACTAGCAAGAGGCCTACAGACCTTCTCAAGCTTGCAAAGCATTTTATTTTTTCCATGATTTCCTCAAAGATTAAGACATATGGACTTCTGTATCTAGAATGTCAGAAGAAAATTAAATTCCCAAGTCCATATGCCCTTATGGCCTTAGCTTAAGGCCATAAAGATATTAATTTTCTAGCTAGTGTTATACTTGGGGGGGGAGGGGGGGGGGGAGAGTCCAACNNNNGGAGGGGGGGGGGAGAATCACACTCTACTAGAAATATATGGCTCTAAAATAATTCCCAGAATTACAACCACCCCTACCAAACAGCTCCCATGGCATAGGTGAGACTTGCCTTCCCATGATTCAGGGGCAGACAGTCCCACTTTGTCAAGATATTTGACATGCCCAGTATAAAAGCCCTGTCCTTAATCATCTTCTATTTGAAAAACAGTATTAATAATGTAAACATTAAGTTTGCAAGATTCCTGCAGAGCTCAGCTAAGAACAGTCAGTTAATTCACCATAAAATATTAGGTGTGTCAGTTACCAGTTAATCTATTTAAACATGCTTTTTACTGAACCCTGCTAAATACTAATTAAAAAGTCATGCAGTACCACACTGAATACTTTACAAAGGCTTCTCAACTCTGAACTTTGATACCTGATTCTTTCCAAAAAAAGCACATCCTAAATTCTTTTGTTTATTAATTATACTTGAAGTCAGAGAGGGAAATAAAGTCAGGGGGCAAAAAGGTCACATACATAAATTTTAAGTACATGCAAGTAAAGTCAAACAAGCCACAGGCCAGAACAGTGCTGTGACCTTCTTTCTGATTCCTCCAGTAAATAAGTACTCAGAAGGTTACAGTTTTAATTTGCATGGCTGGTGTCAAAAAGGATTGAAAGTGACAAACCATGTCAGCCTGCATTTGAAACCTTTAAATTCAATCTCTCTCATTGACTGCCAAAGTGAGTGTGCAAGTGAATTAGGAGTCAGCTGTAGACTAACTGTGACCACGGTGAGTGGCTCTAGGCTCAGCCAGGCTTCAGAGCAGATGAGCCCAGGGCTGCAGAAAGTATGATTATCTTCAGCTGCATTTCACAGAAGCCCTGTTAACATGACTGGACTATCTGATAAATCACTTCCCCAGCCTTTTAAGAGAGCAAGATTGAAATCTAATTTTTAGTTAGCCCTATGACTGTCCCAAGACGGTTTCACTGCAGCAAAAGCAAAGAGCAACCATGACAAAAATGTGAACTTCTGAAGTTTTATCAAATACAGATAGCTGAGATAAGAGACAGACTGATATATCCCTTCTCTCCTCCAAGACTTACTACTTTTCATGCTGCTTTAAGAAAACAGAAATAGAACCTAAGTCAGTCTTCCCTGGTTTGATGATGCAACCATTATCTCATACCCATTCCCATTACTGTCACTTAAATTTCTCATCACACTTGGCCTGGAAAATATCCAATTCTACCAACATGTTTTTCTTAGACTGTTGTCTTCTAGTAATCAGACTAAAACCAGAAGAGTTTACTTCTGGTTAACCTCTAAGAGCAACAACTAAAAGTGACCCGCTGTCCAAAAAAAAATCTGAGGAGCACAAAATTTACTATATTTAATATGATGCTCCAAATAATTTTAAAACACCATCAGCTTTCTACAGTTATATCTCATTTTCAAAACACCTATGACCTTCATGAAGTGCTTTGAAATCCTCAAAGAGTAAGACACCTGAAACAAGTATTGTTCCTGTGATTGATACTACAATGAGAAAAAGTCTGAGGTTGTAGCGATGGAGTATATTTAACACCATCAGGGACTGGGAATGAGCAGCACCATGTGTCTGTGCCATGCCATGAAACTTGTCCACACAGGAAAGTGGATGCTTCAGTAGCAAACTGCTTACTTACGTTACAACATATGTATGCCACTACACATAACCAACTTTATTTTTGATATATTAAAGAAAAGCACAAAACCCCTTGCATACCTAGATGGATTTATTGGAAGTTGTTCTGGTTTTGGCTGGGATAGAGTTCCTTTTCTTCCTAGTGCCTGTTACAGTGCTGTGCTTCAGATTCAGTGTGAGAGTTGATAACAGACTGATGTTTTGGCTGTTGCTAAGTAGTGCTTACTCTAAATCAAGGACTTTGCAGTGTCTCACGCTCTGCCGGGGAGCAGGTGCACAAGAAGCCCAGAGGGAGCACGGCCAGGAGAGGTGACCTGAGCTGGACAAAGGAATATTACACATCACAGGATGCATCCCCAGTATATAAACTGGGGGGAGTTGACTCAGAGCCACTGACTGTGGCTCAGTGACAGCCTGGGCATCAGTCAGCAGATGGGGAACAACTGTTTTACGCATCATTTTTTTCTCTTGGGTTTTATTCCCCTTTTTCCTTTTCAGTACAATTATTATGTTTTACTTTATTTCAGTCATTAAACCCACAAGTAGTACCTTTTTTCAATTCCCCCCACATTCCACCAGGGGACAGGGAACAAGTGGCTGCACAGTACCTACAAACCAAGCTGAGCTTAAAGCATAACAAAAATCAGTAATATATATGGAACCTTAATTTATAATTGAGTTCCTACTTCAACCATTTTTACAAAGCCACCCCTTACATGCTGAAACAAAAAAATTTGACCACTAATATCCTCCACAAAGCAGAAAGTGAGTACACTTCCTCACGCTCCATTCTCCCTGATATTTAGGGAGGTACTGCTCTGATTATTGAACTCCTAAGCAAAATTTGACACAATAAACAGCAAGCCCCTGCTGATCACTACTAGTCATGTGGCTCAGGGAGACCATTCAACACACAGTTAGCACATACAGCCATCTACTGATAGGAAAGCTTGATATTCCTGTACATCATCTCATTGACATCTTAAAGAAAGCCTTGCCAACTTCAGACATTACCTCAAATCTCAAAGCTGCTAAAATGAGCTTGTAAGGAAGAATTCCAGAGCTCCTGTCGGCACAAGAGAGTTGCCTTTCAGCAACTGGAGCAGGACTCGTCACCTTCTGACATAAGTATTTCAGCAGCCCTTTCATTAACTACACATTTAATTTTACACAAACCAAACAACTGCCAAGCACCCATTTTCATGTCTCCCCTGTTACGAAATGTGTCTGGTACCAACATGTTTTATTTACAGTTAGCTTCTTCCATCTGCAGTTTCACATACTTCATTCAACATTCACAAACTACTCGTCTTGAATCACTACTATAAATACATGTGAAAGTAGGTAAAGTGACTTTTTTTTCTCATAGATCTTTCAGTATTCTTAGAACATCACTCACGAACTAAGTTATGACAATCAACACTACACTCGCACATTTACCAACATTTACATACAACCACAACTGCAGTCAGCCTTCGAAATAAGGCTTGATTTCATGACAAGCATCACTTCCACAGACAAATATTTTTCAGATTTTGTATAAAGATGAGCACATGAGAGCTGAGAATCGGAAAAATACAAATACAAATGTATTAAGCTCTTGCTTCTTCACAGAACCTCATCTCTCCCAAAGTTCTTCATTTACAGAACTTACTATAAGCTAATAACTGGACAAAATGTTCCCGTTCCCACTGGCTGGTACCAGCTACAAATTAATCCTATTAGCATGGTCATCTTACTACACATGCAATTAAGTCTACTTCCAATCTATAACATGTTTAATGGTTTACAGGCAAAAAATCCCCTTTTTAGGATGGCTTAATGTTCAGGTATACAAATAAATCTTCTTAATTAGAGCAAGGGATAAAGTCTAGTCTCCTGGAAAAGACTCCCACTGTTCTAAAATTTAAGCAGCAGCTAAATGTTTCAACGACTCTCTAAAGCAATATTTAAGCAATGGGTATTGTATCTGTGTCCCAAGGAGACAAGGCATCAAATCCTTGAGCAGAGTTCTCAAGAAGAAAAATCAGCACTTACATGTACTATGCAGGAACATTGAAGGATACTGATATTTGATTTTAGTGCTTTCAAAACAAGGTTTCAAGGCAGAGAAATTTTTGTCATATCTTAATTCAGAAAGACAGGTTAGTAATACTGCCCATGAAAGTATTCTTACAGCACCTTAGTTATTTCCACATTGTTCTTTTTTACCTGAAATGTTACCCAGGAGCTTAAAGCAGGGCAAGCTCCACTTTTTAAATTTAAAGTTACATAATTTCTGTGTACACAAATTATGTGTAATTGTAAGCATAATATGCAAATTTGTCCACTTCCATTTGAAAGCTATAATCACCAGATTTCAGGAGTCTAGACCCAGGATTTTCCCTAGGAACCAAATTTCAACATGACTAGGAATTTGTTAGCAATTTGGCTCTTCTGTCTAAGCAGTAAACACACCTGAATTACTTCAGAATCGCAGAAGGATTCTACTTCATTCATACAACTCTTACAAATTAGTCTTGAGTTTCTGAATAAAGCTGGCTGATGTACAGTATTTCAGTTTAAGTAAATACAGATAGCAAATTTAATACTACTAAGACACCAAAATGCTATTATATAATTAAGCTGGTTATTTAAAGCACTTAAAACCTTTGCTAAGACATTCTCACAGGCACCCAAAAGAAGCCAAACTTGGAAACCTGTTTTATTCTAAACTTAAAAGATAAACAAATCCAGTTAAAAAAACTAGACAAGCCATTTAATTTGCCTCCATATGAACGAACATAGAAAATACTCAGTGGACCTGGAACACAAAATCCAAGCCAGAACCACTACATGTACATTTCCACTAATAATTTTCATTCATTTAAGTGCATAGAATTATTACAATTCATTAAAAAAACCAGTCCCTGATAAAGTTAGTGTCATGGCAGGATGGGTTTGTAAAACATCCCCTCCTGAAGCCATATTTCCCATCTGTATTACACAGTTACTTCATTTTATTTGGCTCTCTGGTGATTCTACAACTAAAGTATCTATTTTACATAGATATTATACTAATTTCCATTTTAAACTAGAGTTAACCAGTCGGTAAGTCACCCTCAATCTTTCTTTTCCCCATCTCTAACATGTGAAACACTTCAGATATAATCCAAGACTTCATTTTCAAAGTAAACAAAAAATCAAGAGACCTACTAGACGACAGAGGTTGGATTCACATACATCTACATTTTTTCACTGACAATATAATTTTTTTTGGAACTGAATGTACACATGCAGATACCACGATGAAAGGCAAAAGTTTCAGTCCTCCAATTTCTCATTTCAATGAGAACCTCAAAAAATATCAAACTCAAAAAAGCACTATTTTGATAAAAGCCAAGAAGTCAGATACACTTCCTTTTAACACTGTCTATAAAATAGTAAATCACATACTTCTGTAACTCCCTGGAATAATTTACACATGCAAAAAGATTCTTCACTACCTGGAGAGGAACTTCATTATTTGCAGCCATCAAGTTGAATTTTTAAAAGCTTTTTTTTATTTACAGCAAACACAACAAATAATTGTTTATTCATATAATTGTCCTTTTCCCACTATTAACAGTGGCATTTTTATGGATTCAAAGTTAGGAAAAATATGCAAAATCTCAACCACCCATGAACATGCAGCTACAACTCACTTGGCATATGCATTCCACAGCTGAAACTGTGACAGCTACCTCTAACTCCAGAGTATTTCAGACAATAGTAATTCTCCTGATTCTGCGACAGGCATTTGCATCTATTACACATCAAAACCTACAACACATTAGAAGAAGGCACATCAATTTAAACCTGTTCCTGTTATAGGATGTAAAGTACACCAAGCACAGCTTTGTAATCACTGCAATTGAAGCCACAATCATTTTGGCTGTCACTATGTTATATTAGAGGATCGGTTCATAACTTATTTCTCTTGAGCATCCTAAGCACTGGATCAAGCATTTGTCTCTCCAGAGCTGTACTTGAAATCACCTGCCAATTATACAGTATCTCCAAATGTACAGGAAATCATACTTTAATTCACAGAGAATGACTTTTCTAGCCAGTATTGCATCATTGAAACAAAAAGCTAGCACTTTAAAGCACATTTGACATGACAGATGCAGAAGGGGTGGGAATAATTTATTATCTGGAGTTATATAATTGCAAAACAAAATATGCCTTGTGGTTTTTTTTAAGGTTTACTGAAATGTATTGTTGGTTCCTTAATATTTTAGCTGCAGAGCCCGAAGTTTCTCGGAAAGGACATCGGTAGTAGGCTCATTCTTAAGAGGGCTCACGCACATGTAAACAATCGCCTGTTCATTGTTCAGAAGCGGGGTAAAACAGGAAGACCTTCTGGGGTTTTAATTGACGTGCAGCCCGAGCAGAGGACAGCAGACCCAGAGGTCCTACACAGCCATTTAACTCGGAATAATCTGTAACTCGAGCAGAGAGCGATGGCAGAGAAACACCGATGGAAGAGGGGCAATGCGGGAAGGCATCCAGCGTGCGCGGCTGCCCGAGGCGATGCTGCCCGGCAGGGGACGGGGAAGGCGCCGGGAGCCGGCAAACACCGACAGCCTGAGCACAACAAACCCCTCCAAGCGGTGCAATGGGAGGGGTGAACCTCCGGCTGGGCACCCTCGGCGGCTGCCGCTCACTCCGGCCCGACCTCACCGCGGGATGAGCCGACCCCGCTCCGCCCCGCCGTGCCCCGCCGCCCCTCACCTTGGTTGACCAGCCGCAAGGCGTGGGTGAAGGACGGGTCCAGCGAGTCCTTCTCCGCCATCAGCTCGGGCAGGTACTTCTCGTCCATGGCAGCGGCGGCGGCCCGGAGCGGCAGCGGAGCCGGGGCGCCGGGTGCGCCCGCGGGGAAGGAGCGGGTCCGAGTCCCAGGCGGCGATAAATCCTCGGAGGCAGCGCTTCCCCCTGGCCGCCTCCCGCTCGGAGCTGCGGGGACGCATCCAGAAGGAAGCGCCGCAAGCCCCCGGCCAGGAGGGGGGAGAAAAGAGGCGCGGGCCGGGGGGACGCCCCCCCTCAGCGGGCACCGGGCGCTGAGAAACCACTCTGAGGAGGCGCACAAGGAGGAACGGGGGAAGAGAGGCGCCCCGGGAGCCGCTGACCCAGGCAGGACGGGGGCCCCCGCACACAATAAAAGGGGGACCGTAAGGCGGCGGCGGGCGGGGCGCACAGACCCGCACAACACACAGCACGCGCGGCGACGCTGCGCCGACTGAGCGGGAGAGGTGCTCCGCGCCAGGTTTATATACCGCCTCTAGACCACACCCCCCACTGCTCCTTAGCCCCGCCCAGGAGCGATGCCCCGCCCCGACCCCTTCCAGAGGGCGGGGATAGCAGAGCCCCCCCAAGCGTCGCCCCCTCGCCCAAATGAAGGCTTCTATTGGATAGCGCCGCCTGTCAGTCAGAGCCGAATCACAGCTTCTCATTGGTCGCTTCTGCTGGCCCCGCCTCCCCGCGGTCGGTGATGGACCGGCGCGGAGGGAGCGCTCCCAGAGCGGCTCCGCACCGGGAGCGGAGCGGGAGCTGCGGTGCCGGGGCCGGGGCCGGTGAGGATAACAAAACGCCTTCAGACCCCACAGCGACCCTTCCGACGTACGATTCCCTTCGGGGCCTTCCCCGGCGCCGTAGGATCTGTGAGAGGGGTCGGGGATCCAGGACGGCGTCCTTTTCGTCCCTGTCAGACCTTACGGAGAAAGGCAGATATTGTGTTGCAAGGAGTGTAAACGCGATATTTTTTTTTCCCTGCCCCAAACAGCGGTATCCTCTATGCAGCGTTTTGTACTTGCGCCTCTAGTAATACCAACCGCTTTATAAGTATCAGTCAGAAAACCGTATTTCTAATGAGTTGCCTTGATGTGCGGCTGTAAGTGGATTTGGGGTTCATCCTGTTCTAAAACGGGAAAGAGAAGCAAAGTTTAAAAGACCTTGCTCAAGCCTATTTTCTTTTTTTTTCGGGGGATGCATTTGTTATCCTGGATCATGATTCACTCTGATCTTTAGCTTTGAGACGCTACATCGGTTCCTTTTTAGTCCTTAGGTGTCTCGTCGATGAATCTCGGGTGACAAAAGCCCGGAGGAAGCCAGACCAGCTCTTCTCTGTCACAGAGCACAAGGGCAAAGCAGAGGAAAATTATTAAATCACTGAAGCCAAACCCATAAAGTAGCATTTTAAATCAACATTTGCTGGAAAAGCCGATAAGAAACTTTGATGATGTAGATTTAAAAGACCACTGAAAATACTCTTATATCTGTAAATTGAACAACCATGCATTTACTTTTGTATTGCATAAAAAAAAAAAACATAAAAGAACCAAACACAAAAAACAAACAAACGCCCCCCCAAAAAAAACCCACAAAAAACAATAACCAAAAAACCCAAACAGAAAAAAAAAAAATCAAAAAAAACACCGTGCAATGTATCTTACATCCTTGCAATACAGGGAGGGAAAAAAGCTCTGAAAAGGTAAACCGGCATGAGAAATGCTCACTCAAAGCTTGGAAGCAGAGGTTAAGGCTCCCTTCTCAGAACTGGAAGTGCTCTTTCACCCTGAAAACCAGAAGACCATATTTTAAGATATCTTACTCCTTATTGCATTTCTCAGATTGCAATACCCCATGAAACAATGCCTGATATGTTACACTGTAAAGCATACTCGATTTACATTCTCTGTACAACCATTCCAAATAAATCTTGATCCAGAATGAGCAGAAACAAATTTGCAAAGTTCTATTTAAAAAATTCTCTTGTATGACATCAAGCTTGATGGATAGAACTAAAGAATACAAGCAGCTGGAAGAAGTTGAATTAAAAACAAATGTTTTTTCAACCTTCCATATACATCTTCTATATAAAAGTACTGAAATGCAGCCATCTGTTGTGAAATAGACAGGCGCATACAACTCTGACACAGAACAATATGTAGGAGTGTAATCTTTATTGAATGACCTGGAGCAAAATAATCCCTATGTTTGCCAGTAAAGTCTAAATGTACTTGAAGTCCCTCTAAAGCATCAAGGACCTCAGACAGAAAGGTAGCTACATTATTAC
Source organism: Aleadryas rufinucha (assembly GCA_013397815.1). Classification (NCBI taxonomy): domain Eukaryota; kingdom Metazoa; phylum Chordata; class Aves; order Passeriformes; genus Aleadryas; species Aleadryas rufinucha. The sequence goes on from VZTH01001978.1 coordinate 115,528, forward strand.
AAATTGTGTAAAACACAATGTACCTTTCTTGGAAAGAGTCATATTCTTCCTGGTAACTGATTAAATAAACATTTGGTGTTTCAAGAAACCACAGTATTTCTTCCCAAATTATACCAATTCCCTCTGGCTTTCAACAGAGAAAGACTTACTTGAAGTCTGAAGACTCGGTTCTCTCCAGGTCTGTAGTAATATAGGAATTATAAAATTATCCACCTTGTACCCTATTGTTCAAACTCAAACCTGCACATAACAAGTGCAGGATATTGTTTTCTCCAATGAAATTCACTAGGATGTAATAAAGCAAGAGGAGGGCAGAAAGGATGGGAAATTACGAGCCTTGGGCCCTAGAAAGCAGCCCAGGATGTGGTTAGCTGCGAAAAGCCTGCTGAGCATCATTTTTACTGTCCAGGAAAGGCAGGAAACACCGTCTTCTTAAGGACTGATTGCTTTCTTACTGCTGAAATCTACACAACGCTTGAAAAGCAGCTTGCTCAAGAAGCTGCCCAGTAAGTATTAGCTGTAGGATTCATGAATACTGAAAAGCCATGAGTCAAAACTTTTAAAACTCATGACTTAAATATGTTTTCTCTCTAACAGTACATGTCTGCTTTGCTGTTTAATGCATGTGGTAGTCTCAGGAAGTTAGTTTGGTAGGTGGACATCAGTCAGGAACCATGTCAGACTAATATCCATTGATCCTTTTAAAGCACAAGTTACCTGACCTGACAGTGTGCCTGCCTGTCTATAAGCTAAAATTGTAGGTGCCAAAATTAATACTCATATGTGCTAGAAGCATTAGGATGTATTGGTATCTCCACTCTCAGGAGTGAAATTCACTTTCTTGTACCAACAGGATGTGAGGGGACCATGTGTGAAAAGGCAGAAACTGAGCTGTGTCCTCTCTCTGGAATATCAGTTCTGTACAAATTAATGAACTTACATTTTATTTATTTGTTGGATCAACATAACAAGCAGTAATTTCACCATTAAGTCTTTGTTTCTAATATTGTAATTGCAGCTAAATATTTGTCATTTCCATGGAGCCATCAAATGGTTTGGGTTGGAAGGGACCTTAAAAGTCATCCAGTCTAACTCTGTCACTGCAATGAGCAGGGACATCTTCATCTAGATCAGGTAGCTCAGAGCCCCATCAAAACTGTTCTTGAATGTTTTAAGAGATGGGGCATCTACCACCTCTCTGGGCAACCTGGTCTAGTGTTTCACCACTCTCATTGTAAAGAATTTCTTCTTTATATTTAGTCTGAGTCTACTCTCTTTTACTTAAAAACCGTTATCCGTTATCCTACCACAACAAGTTCTGCTAAAATGTTTATTCTCTTCTTTAAGTACCAAAATACTGCTATAATGTCTTCCCAGAGCCTTCTCTTCTGCAGGCTGAACTTTCCCAACTCACTCAGCCTGTCATCACAGGGAAGGTGTTCCAGACCTCTGACCATCCTTGTGGCCTCCTCTGGACCTGCTCCAATAGATCCATGTTATTCCTGTGCTGAGGAACCCAGAGCTGGGTGCAGCACTGCAAGTGGGGTCTCACGAGAGCAGAGCAGAGGGGCAGAATCCCGTCCCTTGCCGTGCTGCTTACAGGGCTTTGGATGCAGCCCAGGGTAGGGTTGGCTTTGTGGGATACAAGTGCACCACAGTCAGTGGCAGCTTGGTGTGGTCAGTGAATAGATGGAACACTTGTCACAGGAGAAAAACCCAGCTGAGTGGATGGTAATGTAGGCAAAATCAACTGGAATCTACTACAAGTTGGAATCTACTACTAGTTGGAATCTACTACAAGGCTCCCGATCAAGGGGAGCCTGTTGACACAGCATCCTCACTCCAGATACAGAAAACATTGCTCTCACAGGCTGTCATCCTGCTGGGGTTATTTACAATTCTGTGGTAGACTTTACATGCCTCTAATGTAGTTCTTGCCTCTACCTGGCAAAGGAACCTCCTGGGTTCCTGATTTAAATCTCAGACCACAACAGACTGTTACAGAATCGTTATTTACTTGAGACTTCGATTCATTAAAATGCACACAGATGAAGACCTGTAGAAGCGGGGTCTGTTTGGGAAATAGTTTGTCACAAATACCACATCTAGTGATTGATGTGACTCACCACAGTTCTGACTAGCATGTTACTAAGTAGGTTCTGGCTTCTCTAATATTATAGTGTGTTACTTGCCAAGTTCTATTAGGCATGACAAAACTACCATTGCACTCCTTTCTCCAATATTCCTCTGGCTTTTTATTTTTTTTCTTTTTTTAACTTGCATATGTTTTAAAATATGAAAAAAAATAGATAAGTGTATACTGTCATATCAAGACATCCATAACAAATTGTTTTCAAAAGCCTTTCTCTAAAAATTCCCATCTTTCTCTTTTATACCTTTTGCCTCATAGTTCAAAGTTTAGGCTCTTTTTGGACCTAATCAAGGTAATCAGGCAAGTTAAGGCAGAGCACAGTACACAGAATGTACAAGACCTGTAAAACAAAATGATTGCATCATCTGTAGCAGGTAAATTTTATCCCCTTTATTCCACTTTGTTTTCTTTCTAGGTCTTAAAGGCTAACACAGTGTATCAGAACAGTCTCTCCAATTTCTAGTGCAGTAATTGAGGCAATACATTGCAGTGAGCTCCCCACCTTTGTCATTATATTCATGTGTGCCATGATCTGAAGGTTTTTGTTCTTTCCTGTAGACATTTTGCTAATGGCAGTGGTAGCAGTGCACATAGTCCTGGAGCTGCACACACATGTGCCTTGGTCATTTGATGTGCCTCTAGGCATCTTAATGAACTTTGTATTCTCTGTTCTGAAGCATTTTGTCATATTAAAAGGGTCTTTTCTAATCTTGTTTTGAATAAGGTGCAATGATTTTACAGCCCCTTATTTACCTTGTACAAGTGTTTGTTAAAAATCTAGATTTTGTCATTTCTATTATGTACTTGCTAATACACACTTCCTATAGTTCCAATGATGCAAAAGATATTGATATTATCATGGCACAAAAACTTTTTCTGGTTATTCCTTTTCTCTTGTGTCATATTTGAATATAAATACTTGTTATTACTCCTTTCTTGATCTTATATTGTAGCTATAAAGGAATGTTGTACTATTACTAAATTCCTCTGCTAGGAGCTTTTGCAAAATTGTACACTCTTTAATTTCCTATATTCCTGCCTAGTATGCTTACAAAAGTGGTTTTCTTTGAGCACTTTGTGACTGCCTTCTCTAGTGCTGGGACAATCAATGTGTATTACAAACCTTGATGCATCTGGTCCCCCCACATGCCTCTTTTTTTGCTCTGAACGTGGGTGATGCCAAATCCAGTGTACCCTTATCTCTGTTATACCTGTCCTCTTCCTGCTTTCACATCCTTTAGCACATTGGGTTGTGTGCTAATGAATGTTCTCTTTTGTTCTTAGGACAGCTTTTTGCAGGCTGAAATTATTTGTCGCTAAATTTTTTTCTCTTACATTCAATCCATTAAAAGCTTGTCTTTCACAGACTCTTTCCTAACTACCAAGGTTTCATCAGTCATAAGTTATCAGTTGTCTTGGTAAGACCGTGATGTGTCTCACAACATTTATCTCTGTATGGTGATGTTTTCTTGAAAAAGAAACAGAACTCAATTCAAAATTACAATCTGTGTTTCCTGTCTGCTTGTATGAGTTTACTGGATACTTGATCTTTGAAAATATCAGTGCCTTTTTCCTTGTTACCTAGTGGAACCAAGGTGAAGAATATTAGCTACTCCAACCCTGAAATAAATCTTCTGCATTAATATCTTCTGTATACCACTATTTTCTGCAATATTTCATTTCTGATTTACCCGTGGCCCATTTCTTTCATTATTCTGCACAAAAACTGCAGTTTCTTTTCTTCTGATAATATATCAGAAAATAACATTGTTCAGACTGCTCAGGTCCTCGGAGAGTCAGAGTAAAGTTATTATATAATAGAGGCCATTTGGTGATGGTGGTTTATTGCATTTGCTTTTAAACTTTAACTCTACACAGTAATAATAAAGCAGTCTTATAAAAACATTTCTTAAGCTTGTCTTACGAGGGAAGAGGGATAGCAGTAAAATATCCATTTTTCTCTTGGAATAAAAGTTCTTATTTAAAATGCTAGAGGGTGAGCCACAACATAGTTCATGAGAACTTCACAGACTGTGTTGATACAAAAGTAATGCTGCTCTTAAGTGACCTTAAAGAGTCTGCATACTTGAAGTGAGATTATGAAGCAAAGCAGCAGCTGTAGGAGAGCCCAAAAGGAACTGATGGGGGTGGGGAAGGGGATGGAGAACAAACAAAAGAAGGCATAAACCATTTAAACTTATTTTCTGTTTGGGAATGGAACCATTCTCCTTCTGTACCTTCTACAAGGCAACAGGTCACAGAGGACCTCACCATGTAAAACAGGAAGACTCAGCTCCCGCTCAAAGCACACAGGGAAATCAGTCTGTGAAACGTGAATTTTAGACATGCTTCCACTCTGCCAGGCCACAATGGAAGGATCAAGCAGTGCAAAATATTCTCAGCATCCTGTTCTTGGTATCTGTTGTGATGCAGAGAGTTCAGGAGCAGAAAGAGAATCATCAACCTTTGCCGTCAGACATTTGCTCAGCTCACCAGCAGCTGCTGAGAAGGCTGTTGTGTTTTTATGTCCAGCTCCAAATAATGTAATTTGTAATTATAACACAAAGTAGGTCTGTTTCTTAAGGCCCAGTGCTTTTAACCCACCCATGAATACCATCTCCACAGTGTTGATGTGACTCTTGCATGTGTATCTCCTTGCTTAATTTTGTGATATCACAAAGCCAGGTAGATGATATATGTAAAACAACTGTTTTAAAGAATATTTCAACTGTGTAAATATTGATAATTATTAATAATAAAAAAAANGAGAATCATCAACCTTTGCCGTCAGACATTTGCTCAGCTCACCAGCAGCTGCTGAGAAGGCTGTTGTGTTTTTATGTCCAGCTCCAAATAATGTAATTTGCAATTATAACACAAAGTAGGTCTGTTTCTTAAGGCCCAGTGCTTTTAACCCACCCATGAATACCATCTCCACAGTGTTGATGTGACTCTTGCATGTGTATCTCCTTGCTTAATTTTGTGATATCACAAAGCCAGGTAGATGATATATGTAAAACAACTGTTTTAAAGAATATTTCAACTGTGTAAATATTGATAATTATTAATAAGGCAGACAGAATCATAGAATCACAGAATATTCAGAGTTGGAAGGGACCCAAAAAGATCATTGAGTCCAACTCCTGGCCCTGCACAGGACACCCCAAGAAGAGTTGACACTGCAAGACACTGCAAGAAGAGTTGGGAGAGCTGCTGCTTCGAGGGATGTTAAAGGAAATGTGGCTGTAAGAAGAGAAAGAGAAGTCACTGGGAAAACAAAACAAATCCAAACAAACAAACAAAAAAACCTAAACCCCCCAAATGCCTGTTTCTATAAACTGTGCCTGAGAATTCAATGGGTGATAATGGCCTGATTTCAGATTTTCAATTTAGAACTCAAATGGAAAGAAAATAGTCCTGACCATGCATTCACAAGTATCACTGCACTTCCATCTATGTATTAAGTTTCAGCAAAATGAGGGAAAGTAAGAAGCAGGACTATTTCATTATAGCAGGATTATTTCATTATAGATCAATGTATAAAGTGAAATGTTATGGCAAAAATATGTCTGCTTTCCTGCTAGAATATTTTCATTAGATGTAGTGTCCCTCTCTCACCCAGTCATTTTCCTTAATAATTTGGGATTCTGACTTCATGCAGTTATGTGACTTAAATTGAGAAATATATTTTTGTCAAAAATAAGTTACTAAAAATCAATAGTTTGAATTCTATTCATGCACTGCCTTATTTTGGCAGTGAACAGCCAAACCTAAGCTCAGGTAAGAAGTGCTTAGTAAGGCTTAAAATGTATCCAAGCACACACTTCCTAAAAAATAATACATCAGTAGTCTAATATCTCAATTCTGGGTCTTATTTAGGGGCCTCTAGGTAGTTTATTATCTTTTTTCAAATTAGTGGAGGATTAGAACATAATATTTCCCAAGGAAATCACTTTTGTTTTCTTAAGGAAACTGTTAAGTTTTATTGACTTTTGAAGAGTTTTACCTCTTACAGAGTTCAAGTAAAAGTGCAGCATTTCAAAAGTAGGGTATGAATGGGTGTTTGAAATTACCTTGAGAAGCTAATGATATCTGTATAGCATTAGTATTTAGTAATTGATGCCTTCATCCTAAAATCTACTTTGCTGCTCCAGCAAGTCCCAAAAATTAGCATAACAATCCTAAAGAAGAAATGGGTCCTTTGCTGTATGTTTCTCAGCTACTGTTTTTTTCATTCATTTCTGTTATTTCTTTTCCTGGTGTTTTGCCACAGATCTCCTGTTCCCATGATACAATATGCAGTTAAAATTATCTCATCTTGGATTTGTTTTTCAATAAACAGAATATGTTACACAAATGTGCTATATTCATGGTTGCATTACAAAACAAATACTATGCTCGAAATGACACAAATAATTAGATTTTTAATATCCATTGATGTTTGTTGTTTTTTCTTTAATTCCTGATTGTTTATATTATAGCTATAAGTATAATAATGTGATCTATTATGTTCTATATTGCATTGGATTTCCACGGCAAGATTAGGAAACAATGCTAAAAATATCCAACGCTAAGTATTTCTATTTCTTTGTTTTTATATCACAGAAATAGAACAGCTATAATTTTATGCTAGTAACAGATCTAATTTCAGTAAAAACACTTCAGGTAGGCTGGGACAAATTAAACCATAAAAGTGGGAATGTGTGAAAGAAACATATGCTTTCATTTCAAGATTTGTGGTATTTATCTACAGCAGTGTTCAAGTCTAGCTGGTTTTTCAATATGGAAGAATATTCAAATTTCCTTAACACAACAGGTTAGTGGTTAAGTGCAGCTTCATAAAAGATTTCTTTGCCAGATGCTGTTGTCCTCTACATGCAGGAAAAATATCAACATGAATATTTTTTCTTGACAGCACAGACAGCACAATCTTACAGTGAGCTGCATGATACAGAACCTAAGAAAAGGAGAGTGGAACAGACTCAAGGTCATCTAATCCAACAGTTTGCCCAAGGAAAGAGTCCAGGGAACACTAATGTCTGCTGAACTGCCTTGCCAAAGGATACAATGCCCCCAGTAATGGCCTTTTCTCATAGCTTCAGACACTTTCTTTGATGTAAAGCATGGTGGGCTGTGAGTGCACCAGGGGAGAGCTCTCTGCAGGACCTGAGCTTCTGCCCTGGAGCTGTAAGACAATGTACAGACAGTTTATCCCACTTGTTCAGGTGATCCTATGCATCCTGCATCTTGTTTGGTAATATTCACTCAACCTAAAGAATGTGAATAATGATGTGACATTTTTTCAAACCTTAGCCTCTGTAAAGTGTCCAGTTACCCTTTCTTATATTAAACAAAAGATAAAAGCCTAAATTTACCCCCCGCTACAGTACCCCTCACTATATATGGAAAATATTTTCTGTGGTATTATTATGATAAAGTGATGCTAAATCCTTTAGACCTAAACTGCTGATCCAGTCTGAGGCTAAGTTTGGTAAGGGCATCCATTCTGAACCTTGGGAATAAATGGAAGGATCTCTATTACCCCTTACTCATTTCCCTCCTTACCCTTTTGTGTCCCTGGTCTCAGCAAAAGTCTTTGTAGGTTACTCCTCGAACATTTTTTTCTTTGTGTGCTTTATTTATGTAGTAAGTAGTAGAGTGAACCTTGTCATCAAACTTGGTCATGCTTTTGCAAATTTATACCAAACCTGCTTTTTCTGATCCCTTGCTGGTGATTCTTTAAGCAACCTAAACCACTCATTCGTGGCAGCAGCAGCTAGCTTTTCCTTATTTACATTGAGCTCTCAACTTGTGTTTTCTTTTGGGGCTTGGTTTGGTTTCGTATGGGTTTTTTATCAAAGAAAGAAAGCCATACATCACTTTGTACTGATTACTTTTATCCAGATCTGCTGACACAGCAGGAGTCTTTACTGGAATAATTTCTAACCTGGTTTAAAAAAAGCCATCAATGTCCACCCTTAAAACCCACAAAACCCTAAGGCCTCACTCACACAGCCATTGCTATTTATAATGTGTTTCTTTATCCAAACTGAGAAAACAGCAGCCCTGGAATTCTGAATCTGTTTCTGATCCTCCAGAGTCTTAGAACCAACACACCAAAAAGGGCATTGGCTACAAAAGAAGAAATTTTGGAACAAATAAAAATAAACGTGCATTAAAAATGTGAAAAATCATATTATCTCATATTAAAAAATCTTTTGTATGTTTTAAAAGTTTCTAAGACCCCAAAAAGAAAGCTCACAATCTAGCCCTAGGTGTTTCCTGTGCCACGTCATCTAACGCTTCCGGGACTGAGGAAATTCTTAGAAAATTTTATTCGTCTTTTAAATTTTATTATGAAGAAATGAGTTGTAATATAAAACATTATGCAGATGCAACAATGGAGTAAGCTGAGACAAGAAAGGCCCCTGAAAAAACAATCTTTTGTCTTCGTTTACCAATACCTGAAAACCCTGAACTGAGAACAATTCTACAATAACAGTTGTATTGACTGATTTAATTTGGTCTTAAAATCCATTCCCTGACAAAGGTTCAAGAAGAAATTTCTCTGTTATATGGATCTTGACAGGTATTGAAAAATAACTGGTTTGCAAAAAAAAACCAACACCCTGGGAAATGTAGTTCTACTGCAAATGCTTATTTTGCTAATTAAACCTTATTAACACCCTGGGAAAAAGGGGGTGAAGAGTTGGTAGTGTGTGGTAAAACTGTATCTTACAGTAGAAGACAGCATGGTGCGAGCAAGAGAGTGTTAGAGTGCAACAAGGGTCCATAACCTTGTTTGTGCTATACTTGGTCTGGGTTATCTGATGGGTGTAGAGCCTGTGTTTTGATTTCTTTCTGCAAAGAAGACTTTTTCTATTAACATATTGTAGGACCGTTTGGTTTGGGTTTCATTATTTCCTTCATAATAGGGCCTGAGAGCAACATGCAACAAATCATCTGTTGAACTCTGTTAAGATAGGTGGCTTTTTTGGGTTTTAGTGGGGTTTTGGGTTTTTTTGTAGTAGTAGTAGTAGTTGGAATCCTCAGTTTTATGACATTATTTCAATATTCAGTGGGGTGACACAGCTTTTGTATATACCCCTCTGTTATCTGCAGGATGTAGTTTTAGTACACTGTGGAAGTCAGTTTCCTGCAATGCTCCCCTGCAGGCAGGTGTTGCTCTACCACTGGAGAACATTTTTAGTGCCTTGAATCTGAACAGAGGAGAATTTCTTGGAAAATGAGGCTTGTTATTTACTTTGTGAAACAGCAATCTCTTACATTTTTATAACGGGGTCACCAGAACAGTGTGACTTTTTTTTTTAGAAATTCTCAATGAATTCATTTTGCTGTCAATCTGAGCCTACTAATGGATGTTTGAATCAAAACACTCATTCCTAAACTGGGTTTCGCATTAACTGTGTCTGAGAAATAAAAATGTATAGCTTAAATTCCGTATATGAAAAAGAATTACCTGTAGCTAAGATCTTAACACATCTTATAGAGGTGAAGGAGGGATAATAGAGGGTGAATTAGAATTGCTGACAACCATGGGTGTGGTTCTGGGTTCTTTGTTTAAATTACTGACCGTCAGTAAAGGTGGGCAGTGAGGCCACCACCTGTGATTCAGCACCGAGTGCACACCAAGGACTGAGCTCTCTTTCAGCAGAAAGGTGACACAGTATTCACTTGGCAGGGAGGCAGGGATCAAACACGTGTCTGATGTGACGTGACAAATCTGGAATAGCACACCTGACCTCCAGCTGTATGTATATCTATGAAATGTATACATATAATTTATACATATTCCCTAAGGTGTGTATGTACACACACACACATATGTATCTCTCTCTCTCTCTCTCTCTCTCTCTATCTATCTATACCTTAGCATTTAGTAGCACTAGATGCTTGTGCCTATACAACTGAATTGAACCCTTTCCCATCCATGGAGAATTTCTTCGTAGCTTATGGAAAGTCCCTGAAAAACACCATCTCTTTTTACAGACAAAAATGATTGGAATGATTGGGATTTCTCACCTCGGTTAAGGACACAAATATATTAACTTCAAACAATATTTATTCTCCTCCAAATGGCTGAGGTGTATCCAATGGCAACACGATGTTTCCTTGATGTTAACTCCAAAGAATTCTATCACAAGCTGATTTGTTTTCACAGATTAAATCTACTCTGTAAGGATAGTGATTTTAAAAGTGTTTAAAAAATATAAATACTTGCTCCTCTGTGGCTTAACTATACTTTATTCTGTAGGAATTGAAGTTCTTCACCAAGCTTTTCATGTCTGGGTGGTATTTAATGACATTACAGTTCTTTGGTAACCTCTTAAGAACAAACTAGGATGAGACCAGATACAAATAAGTACCAACATAACTGGTAATGGCTATGACTTCATTGTGCAAAAGATTGTGCAGGTGTTTAACTTCAAATATATGTGAAGACCTCTTATGATGAACTCTAATGAGCACATTTATAATGGGAACAGAGAGCCACCAAAACTTTAGCTGAAATGAACCTTCTGCATCTTCCTGCTTTTTTCGAGATTGTGTAAGTCTGTGGAGGACTATCATCTGCTTCAGTGAGCAAAGATATCCTCCAAGAAGAGCTGATCTGCTCAGCTATTTTCTATGGCAGTACTTCAGTTAAGTAGGGCTCCTTCGCTATGAACAACTTGGAGTGAAATTGTCTCACACCAGCACACTGAAGACAGATGGATAAAGGACTGCAGTGATTTTTTGCAATGGTTATTTTTTTAGGTGGCTGGTCCCAAGAAATGGAAGCCAGAGCCTACCATATGCTTTCTCTGCAATGCTCTGGGAAGAACTAGCTCCTTTGAGGAGACAATCACATTCACTAGGGAAGTGCTGGTACCTCAGCAGCAGTTTCCAGTGGAAAACTCTGAGCGTGGGAGAAATCCATTTTTGTGTCCTCTCTGCAGTTTAGGCACCACGGAGAGTTCTGTTAAGGAGATCCTAGACAGCCTTCTCAGAGTCCAGAGTCAAAACCAGTTGTGAGGGATGATGTCTAATCTAAAAAATGGGAAAAAAAAAATTGTGCTGAAATCGTTGTGATGCCCTTGTGCAAAATAACCTGCTGGGTTTAACACTCAGTCAGAAATCCTTTGACACCAGTGCCTGATGCCTTGAATTAGGAGTGTGGAATCCTGGAGTCTCAGCTTGCCCTCAAGATTATTTCTTGTTTAAATCCAGTGTCTACTTAATGCAAAATATAGTAGCCTGTGGGTACATTCAAGGTGTTTGCCTGTGTGGAAAAGGAGGAAGGATTCATATGGCGAGAGGAGAATGGATGTGAAAGACTGAACTGCTGACTAGAACAGCTTTCCAAGAGGGGAAAATCTTCCCAAAACATAGAAGTTAGTTCTCAAGAGTTTCTGGGTAAACATTGCAGCTACTGGGCTAATGTAATGAGAGATACTGCTGAAGATCAGTTTTTATAAAGAAAAAAGTTACAAGTGTATTTTGGCAGCATTTGTCCTTCTGAGTATGTGTCCTGACTGTTTTCAGAAGAAATCTTCCAGACTGGGTGTCTGAGTGTCAGGCATTGCTCTACATGTTTCCTGGATCCTGACAGAGCTCATGCTTTGTGCTGTGAGGGAAAGAAGACAGAATTACACCAGTTTGAAAACAAAAAAAATTGCCATATTTGTGTAAAGAATGGAGTTGCCATAAAAAATGTCCTAAGGTTGTTCTTTTTTAATATGCACTTTTCTTTTTAATTGTGCATGACTATTCCTAAATCCTACAGCTAAGTTGTTATAAAATTAACTTAAACAGCCAGAGAATCTATTTTCTAAGTATATAATGAATGTAAAAAAATCTCACTATTGATCTTGCAGGAATGTATACTTTCCTATTCCATTTGTTCTGCAGATGGAAAGATGCAGAGAGGCAGCAACTTAAACATATCTCAGCATCTCCAACTTAATAATGTTTGTGTTTGTGGGGGTTTTTTGTGGGGGAGATAAGATGTTAGGGTTGAGATAAGTGTTTGTGTTGATAAAAATGACGTAAATAAACAGGAAAAGCATTTACAGAGAAGTCCTCAGAGCCCTGTTTATTACAACAGAAATTCCAAAGCATCCAAATTGAAATAAACAATATTTGTGCATAATTAATTTTATTTGAGGCAAGATGTGAGGAAAAAGCATTGTACTGAAGAGTACTTTTGGTTTTGTTGAACTTGGGGAACCTAAGGGACCCCCTTGGGATGCCTTCTCTCATTTATCAGTTCTCTTTGAGAAGCAAGCTCAATGTCTATGTGCATTTCTGGTGTCTCCAGAACAACAGAATATCATCACCTTAGGCTTTAGGAACAGCTATATTTCTTCATTGTTCTTGTGTCTCCTTCCCCCAGTTAAAAATACTCATCTGCATGATTTATAGTACATAACTAGGTGCATGTTCTATTTATATAACCTAGTTTTCAACATTGTTTTTGTTTTGCCCTTTCCCATATAAAAGCATATAAATCCAGGAACTCTCCATGGAGTAAATTTTAAAACAAATGTCCTCCAAGCCTGTCTTTTAGCTCTAACAGCTACTACGTTATTGAAGTGGAAAAAATGGACTGCAATTTCCAGACAATAAGGGTAAGTAAGTGCATATTTTCTTAACTTATTTTCATATGAAAAAAACTCTATTTCTATACCTTGGTAAAAGCAAGAAAAGCTTTAGTTAGCTTTAAGGTAATTTTCAGGACTTATGCATCTGCGTTTTCGTTGTTGCAAATCAAACCCAAAATTTCACTGTGAATGAAATTACACTCATGTTAGCAGTTAAATAGATAAGCACAAATACTGTCATTCCTTTTTCTAAAAAGCCCCAAGCTTATCCAAAATGAGGACTATAATTAATTATAGATGAACGTTTCTGCCAGGTCATGACATTGTAGTGAATATTACTAAGTTATTAATTATGATGACTATTCTATTCAGTTCACAACCCATCAGCAGTTGTTTATAGCTTTCCGTTCCCATCAGCTTGTAGAAACAATATTATCCTTTAGGGAAAAAGAAAAGAAATCCTCAGTCCTGTACAAATTAATCTTCCAAATAATGAAAGTAGGTGATTTTCATTTGGTCAAATTTCAGATTTTTCTGAAGCTATCTACCCTGGATTGCTTAATTTGTAATAACAACATTGGAAATATAATCTTCTAAATGCTCTCTGGTGATGTACTGGGTGCAGCTGGTTCAAGAAACCTGTTCTGGTTGCCTGTAACCCCAGAGGCTTAGGCTAAGTGAACAACTGAATTGTTAAATAAAACAAATGAAACTATTTCCTACCTGCAGGTTACCTCTGACATCAGCATTGAAAATGGCAGCTTTTAAAATGGATTCTGTAATATTGTTAACTCTCATTAGTGCGGGGATAGAAACACACACACAGGTCATCACAGGTTCATGAGCAGACTCTAAGGGACTCAGCACAATCAGCAGTGTGGGGGCAGAGCTGATTTTTAATCACTGGCTCTGAATCACAAGAATAGAACTAAACAAAATAGACTATTTCAGTTGGAGGTGAATTACAGGACCATCTGATCCAACTGCCTGACCAATTCGGGGCTGACCAAAAGTTAAAGCATGTTGTTAAGGGCATTGCCCAAATGCCTGTTCAACACTGATGGGTCTGGAGCATTGACCACATCTCTGGGAAATTTGTTCCACTTTTTGACTAACCTCTCAGTAATGAAGTCCATCCTAATGTCCAGTCTAAGCCTCCCAGGCATGGTTTTGAACCATCCCGATGTGTCTTATCACTGGATCCCAAGGAGAAGAGCTCAGCACCTCCCTCTCCCCTTCCCCCACTCAGGAAGCTGTTAGAGAGCAATGAGGTCACCCCTCAGGCTCCTCTTCTCCAAACCAGACAAGCCCAGAGCCCTCAGCTGCTCCTCACAGGACATGGCTTCCAGCCCCATCAACATCTTTGTTTCCCTCTGGATACAGTCATGAGCCTTCACATCCTCCCCTGGTGGGTCCCAGCCCTGCACTCAGGGCTCCAACACTGAGCACAGCAGGATAATCCTCATTTTTCCTGGCTGGTTGTGCTGTGTCTGATGCACCCCAGGATGGGATTTGCCCTCTGGGCTGCCAGGGCTCACTGCTGGCTCCTGGAGAGGTGATCTCTGTCTGCAGGGCTGATCTCCAGCTACTCCTCTCCCCATTTAGACTTGTGCCAGGCATTACTCCATCCTAGGTGCAGAATCCAACATTCCAGCTTCTGAATTTCATCCTGTTAATCACAACCCAATTCCCCTATCTGTCTAGATCCCTCTACAAGGCTTTCTGTCTCTCCAAAAAGCAAACCACACCTCCCACTTTGGTATCATCAGCAAACTTGCTAATGGTGCATCCAACTCCTACATCGAGACCATTGATAAATTTAATGAACAGGACTGGCCCTAGAAACGAACCCAGAGGAACACCATTGGTGACAACCCTTCAAGCTCTGTCCTTCAGCCAGTCCTTCACCCAGTGCACCGTGTACCTGGTCTTTCCACAGCTGGACAGCTTGTCCAGAAGATGCTGTGATGGACAGTATCCAAAACTCTGTATTCTTCCTGAAAAGCCTGACCTCACTGCTGAGATCATACAGTTTATTTTCCCTCCTGAGCCCCACGAGGAGTTCCCTGTTCAGCCAAGATGGATTTCTTTTTCACTTGCTCAACTTAGGATGCAGTGGAATTGCTGGCTCTTGTGCTTCAAAAAGGTTTTTCTTAAAGACTGATCAGCACTTGAGGACTTCCAAGCCCTGAAAAAAAGGGCAGATTCCCAGGATAGTCAGCTAAATAGCTCCTGAATAGCTTAAAAGTTTTCTCTCCTGAAGTCCAGGGTAGCAACTTTCCTCTCCCTTTTTCTCATTGCACTGAAAATTTTAAACACAACCATGTTGTGATCTCTGTGGCCAAGACAGCCACCTACCATCACATCCCCCATGAATCCTTCTCTATTCACAAACAGCAGGTCCAGAAGGGCACCTTTCCTGGTTGGCTCATTGAATACCTGTAACAAGAAGAACAAACTTCAAGAATTTTCAAGACTTGTCNCCCACATTTAACTTGACTATAATTTCACAAGTGTTTTTAATAAAGGTAGAAGAAAACAGGCAGAATATTATCATAGATTCATAGAATTCTGAAGGTTGGAAAAGAACTCTGAGCATCAAGTCCAACCATTAACCCAGCACTGCCAAGACCAGCACTAAACCATGTCCCCAAATGCCACATCCACATGTTTTTTGAATATTTCCTGGGATGATGATTCCATTCCCCTGCCTAGCCTGTTCCAATGCCTGACCACTCTTTCAGTGAATAAATTCTTGAACTTAGCATTTTTTTGTCTCTCCCTGGAGTAGAACTAAATGATTGCTCTTTGTTTCCTTTGTCCAGTAATAAGAACTAAATAAATATCTCAAATAAGCAGATATTTTTGCTCTTCTTGAAGCTGCTGGTTATCTTGTGCCTGAGGCATGTAACCTCTGCTTGTCCAGCTTATTTAGAGGATAGCTCCAAGGACCTCTCTGAAGTATTTTATATGAGCCTCATTACAACAGTATTGAACAGCATGGCAGTCATAAATTGAATTATCTGTACAATACTGTGATAATTAGAGAATTAATCTTTTGGAGATGAAGATCCAAGGCACAGAAAATTGTCCAAAGATAAGCTATGACAGAGCAACAATTAGCTTTCAGTTGGCACCCTATGGAGCAAACCACCTTCCTGTGGTGCCCATCATCCTCTGATCTGGGCTAACTCTGCTGTATTGATGCACAGCAGAGAACAAGCC
The DNA here is from genome assembly GCA_013397815.1 of Aleadryas rufinucha. Lineage (NCBI taxonomy): Eukaryota > Metazoa > Chordata > Aves > Passeriformes > Aleadryas > Aleadryas rufinucha. Next base: position 131,509 of record VZTH01001978.1, read on the forward strand.
AGGTGTGTGGCTGTGCCTCAAAATCAAAATTATTTAGTGTCATTGACTCTGGTTTCTGCTGTAACCATCATCTCAGGTGACACACTCTCACAGGAGCACAGCTATCAAACCTGGAGCTGATTTTCATTCTTCTAGTTTCGAATAGAAGCAAATTTAAGCCAGATGTTTCCACCTGCCTGAGTACACACTCTTGGCACAGACAAATTTGCCAGACCAGATCTGATATTCCCATGGATTAACCTACCAGACTCACTTTAACATTAAACCTCTGCACTAAGGAGGAGTTTTAGCTGAGAGTTGATTGTGTTTCTCTGAATGAGTTCTGTGTGGTGAATTAAATAATTCAAAGTATAATATGCCTTAAAATTTTTCATTTTGTGTTATTTGCATTGTAAGTATTTCTATACTTCATGCTATCAGCAGATCTTTCTGGGTTAATTGTTGTTGGGCAGTCAAGGCAGCTGATATCACATTTATCAATAATTAAAAGTGTATTTCTACCTTGAAGTGAAAATGGGGAAATATCTTGCATCTGAAATATTGTGGATAACAGCAGCAAAGGAAAATGTTATATGCATGATCTGCTTCAGGAATTAAACTCTTGCACATATGAATCAATAGAGATCACAAAGCATTATTTTAAATGCCATTTTTCATATGCTATTTTCATTATAAAATGACAAAAATCCTAAATAATGCTGTATTTTTCCAGATTATGGCAACTTTTAAAAATACAGTAAGACAAGAATACTAAGTAAACCCTTCCCTGACTGTGATACTATATAAGTGAGAGTCAAATCTTTTTATGAAATTCCTTGAAAATATTTGAATTCAGAGTTTAAAAAGAGGTAGAATATCCTTCAAGTTGCCAAAGGATTGTTAATTACATGAAAAATAAGGTTTTACTTTGTTGTACCTGGGAGAAAAAAGAAGTTGGATTTTGTGGACTTTTATTCTGATGAGTGGCAGTATAAGATCAGGATGTCTCAGACTTCTGATTTTTCATCTGTACTGCACTCAGCTTTGCTCTTTTTTTCTTCTGAGATTAAAATCAAAGTGGCTGATACAGTATAAAATTAGTAAAATGCAAAATTAAAGGGTTTTTTCAACTGCAAGGAGAGTCATCATTGCTTTCATTTTCCTTTTCTTCATAGCAATTTGCAGTTTTGAAAGGTAAGTATTCATTCTGCAGACATTCCTAGATTTCTAGTTTACAAAGAAGTTTGTTCATAGCCCCTTAAGATTTTGGTTTGTTTATTATAGCCCTCTTTTTTATTCAGGATAAAGTTAGATGGTGGTATACAATAAAGCAAACAAAAAAATGCCCCACAACCACTTTAGTCTCTGGTAACTAGCAAAGCTCGCACATCACTTTTACTGCAAACATTTTCAGCACCATTCAAGGTAGGTAAAAATGCACCAGCCTCTCAATAAGTGTATTTTCTGCACAGTGTCGCTCGTAAGGTGACACGAGGCACACGAGGCTGTTCCGCCGATGGCCGAGGACCTGCAGCAGCAGGAGAGACTTTGATCACGCACTTGCTGAGTGGCAATAGTGCCTCCCGGTGGCTTCCTGTCTCATTCATACCCGATGCCTTTGCATTTTACAGCTGGTTTTCGACTGAAATAAATCATATTGTTCCTTTTGTATTTTGAATGCTAAGTGCACACAAGTACCCTCCTTTTATTGTGTGCAACAAGCTGCAGCCGCCTCCCTACCTGCATTTGTAGGGTGTTTTTGCCTGACTTTTTCGTGTGATTATTTTACTACAGTTGCAGTAATTGAGACTCAGACTGGAAACCTCAATACACTGTTTTCTTCTCTTTCTGCCTTGGCAAGATTCTGAAGGAAGATGCACAAAGCATTCTATTCCTCAAGTCAAATTTGCATCCAGAGCAATTGCTTTTGCAGCATCCTGAGCAATCTGATTGCTGGAAACTTCTCATCGTTCTGCAGAATTGGTTTAATGAGTCTGTGTTCTTTAACTTAATTACGTGCACTAGATTTTTGTGTTGTTTATGATTCTCCAAGAATACACAGGTCCACTTGACCTGTCTGCACAAAGCCCACTCAATCCCTCAGCCCTCAGAGAGATGATTTGTGGAAAGTCATTGTTCAGGGGCTATGGGGGCAAGCTGTATTCATTCAAACAATGGTGTATAATGAGCCGAGGCAGTTATGCCTTTTTTCCATGTATTTTATTCAATTGTATGTGATTTTCAAAGCCTAATTAAATGTCTGTTTTGCTGACTGTGAAACAATTCCCCTTTTTTTTTTAAGTGAAATAAACAAGAGAATTAATTCTGAATTTTTACATTAATATTTTAGTTTTCCATTGGAATGAAAGTGTATTTCACTTTGGGGATGTAATTTTGGGGGTTGCTTTGATGGTTTTTTTCTTTCTTACCTTAGTACTGCTCCAGGGATCTCACATGACCATGAAAAAGTACCTGCCCTGAATGCTCCAGGCCCTATAAAAGTTACAGGCAACATTTGTTTCACATAGTTACTGATTTTAGGATGACATTTTGTGCATGGAAGTCTAAAACTCATGGCTGCCATGCATCCGTACATTATTGGCTGCATACTTTTTTTTCTGGGTGGAGTTCTCTCTAAAAATATGGCCAATCCCCTGTGTCCTCCAATTAGCAGAGGTTTGCAGAGGTGAGTAGAGATGTTGTAGGTTGTAGCATGTCAGGTTGGGTTTCAGAAACTGAAGAGCCCAGAATTGCTGGTGGCTTTTGTCTGTATGACTCATGACTGTGCATCAACTGGTAATTATGGATTTAGACACAGCTTTAAAGACTGGAAAAAAATGTGAGGTAGTGTGAATCTGCATCAGCAGCAGTTTCAGAGGTAGATGAGAGTTACCAGCATAGGAATGCAGGAGTCCTGAACTGTATGCACTGTTTTGTCTCCTCAGGTAGTGCTGGTGTCAATATCCTGAAGCTGTGGGGTGGTTCAGCTGGACACAGGCTCATTCTGACCTCTCTGTGTCAGTATGTGCGCATGCATCTATGCTGTGCAATAAAATGTGTGAATATTGCCAGGGCAGAGCTGTTTGCTGTGTTTTCCTTCACTGCAAGGGTCCCTGATGACAGCTTTCCCACAGTGTTAAATACCTGTTCTAATATAATGACATTTATTTCATATTCTTAAGCATGTAAGGATATAAAGCTATTAGAGAGTGTCCAAAGGAGGGCTGCAAAGATGGCAAAGGGCCTTGAGGGGAATCCATACCAGCAGTGACTGAGGTCACTTGGTCTGTTCAGCCTGGAGAAGAGGAGACTGAGGGGAGACCTCATTGCAGTTACAGCTTCCTCACAAGGGGAAAAGGAAGGGCAGAGAGACATAGATCTCTCAGGTGATCAGTGACAGGAGCCAAGGGAATGGCCTGAAGCTGTATCAGGGGAGGGTTAGGTTGGGTATCAGGGAAAGGGTCTTCTCCCAGAGGGTGGTTGGGCACTGGAACAGGCTCCCCAGGGAAGGGGTCACAGCACCAAGGCTGACAGAGTTCAATGACCATTTGGACAATGCCCTCAGGCACCTGGTGTGACTCTTGGGGTGTCCCATGCAAGGCCAGGAGTTGGACTCAATGATCAGGATATTCAGTGATTCTGTGATAGGAGTGGCTGCCTCAGGGCCTGATGTTCAGCTGTGTTCTGTACTTGGCCTGGTGTGCACCATGGTTGGGGAATGGTTATGTGAAACATGACAGTGAGGCCTGGCTTTCCAAGTCCACATTGCAGAAAAAGAGGAAGGGAGAGTCAAGTTCATCTTGAGCTAGGTAGTCAAAGCAATTAGATCCTAACTTGGATCCAACAAACGACTTTGTACAGGGCTTAAGCCTGTTTGGATGAGGCTCTAAGCAATCTGATTTATTGTGTGGCATCCCTACCCATGGCAGAGGGGTTGGAATGGAATGATCTTTAAAGTCTCTTCCAACTCAAACTATTCTATAAATCTATGATTCTAAGGTTGTTTTCTTTTTTTTTTTTTTTTACTAATGAAGTAATATTTTAAAAAAAGAAAACAATCAAAACACCCCAACTAAATGGTTCATGTCCACCAGTCTCTTTCTGCACCTTTATTTCTGTGATTTCCCATTGCCTTATTTGCTGTCATTGGCTTGCTCTGATTTGTGTCCCATAAGATTTCCTTGCTAGTCGAGTTGCTTGGGAGAGGAGAGGCCATCCTTGTCCTGCAGCAGCTTTCTCTTTGTTAGACACTTTGTCTCTCTTGCACATTCAATTCACTAGTGCCCTGTAGAAAAGAACATATTGCCTGACATGATAGTGCTGCTTAATAAGTGGTTAAATCTTTCTATGTTCCTGATATCTTGGCTTTGATGGAGATGGAAGGAGGATATTAAAAGCTTTCAGTTACAGATGTGTGCTGGAAGGACAATCTTGATGCTGTTCTTTAGTAGCACATAAAGGTTAAGTGTAAGAGGGATATTGTGCATTAGTGATTACACAGGAAAGCATTCTGTATCTGTTAATCTTTCTCAGGCATGCCTGTCTAACTCCTCAGTTTTGGCAGGCTTTTAATTTAGAGCAAGTTACTTTTTTATTGCAAAAGTGCTCAGTCCAGGTAAATTATGAGTTTTCCCCCTTTTTGCTTTAGAACATCTGAGCCTCCAAGGCAGTAATTGTTTGCAATCCTCTTCTTCTCCTGGCTCAAAAGCTCTGTAGAATTACTGTTATCAGTTTTCTGTCCTATGCCAGTATATTTGAAGAGCAGGGATGCTGCAGCCCAGAATACCGGACTGATAATGGCTCTGCTGCACGTTCCTGATGTTTATGACCTGTTGTCTGGAGCATAGCAGAATTGTGGGAAGCATCTTGGGTTAAGAAAGATATATGCTGAAACTAAAGCAATATTCTGTTGAAGAGACTGATGTAAGTAAGAATCCTGAGTACTAAAAATTTTTCTTTTTAAGCAGTTCTCAATTAATTTATGACACTGAGATGGTCTGTGAGTGCCTGCTATGGCTTTCAGGGGCTGGCTGATCACATGTTTTAGTCTAGATGTTTTTTCCTTTGTCTGCTGCTCCATGTGTCTCTGTTCTCTTTGCAAATGACAGCTCTGCTCAAAAGTGCCTGAATGGCAAGGAGAGAATCCAGCTGCTGATGGCAAGAGCAGACTTTATATCAGAGCACTCTCGAGGTGCTGCTCCCAGAGCTGCCATTTTCCAGAGGAAAAGGATGTCCCATGCAGGCAGGCAGGAAGCAGACAGGCAGTGTGCACAGAGGATGGTGGTGAAGAGGGATGCAGGTGAATGGACAGTGTTTGCAGTGAGTGAGGAAACTTCTAACATGACATCTAAACTTAGATAAAATGTGGAGACAACAAGAAAGCACAAGGTGGAAAGAGACAAGGATCAGAGCATGAAGAAGCATATTCAGAACAGCAGAGAAAAAGGAATTAACAGATTGATGCAGTATCATTTTTTACACAAAAAAAGGGAAGCAAGCTGTAGTACTGCATTGAAGACTTATCTAGGTATGCATATGTATGTGTAGGTATTTCCTTATACATACACATACATATATAGAAAATGCACACGTTTTCTTAATAGTGTCTATATGAACATCTGCTGCTAGTATAAAATGGTTCTTGTAGTCCTAGTGCATAGTTTGAAAAAGCTTATGAACCCCTTTGCTATGAGAGATAAGAGAGCTTCTCTACTTCTCAGCAGAGGGAATATTCTGTAGCATTTCAAGACCATTATCTTATTCTAGTTCCTCTGTAATTCTGTGAAGTGGATGTAGAGACTTGGATAATTCAAGTGTATGAGTTAATAAATTACAGTTAGAGTATATCCAGTTACCATAATGGCTCTTAAATAATTAAACAAAGCAATCTTAAATAGGATCCTGCTACACTGCACTAACTAGGAAGGTGTCATCAGAGTTACTAAAAACCTATCCCTTAAGGTCCCATTCCACTGTGTACATACAGCACAATTAGTGTCTGCTTTGTGGGTCTGAAGGAACTGAGAATAAATCAAAGGCAGAGAGAGCTTGTAGGGAGCCGAGCGGAATTTAATGACGAGAATTGTGTGGGTTATGGAATATGTGGCTGATGAGGATCTATCAGAGGAACCACCAAGCCTTGCTGCCACTCATCTGACCTGCCTGTAGGGTGGCTGTAGCCCCCTTCCAGGTCACTACAGGAATTAATTCTTGTAGAGTTCTTTCACACTTTTCAAAGAGGACACTAGTTTTAAAATCAAGCTCTGGAATAAAAATGTTATTGGAAGACAGTGGTGTGTATCGACCATGCTTCAATCAGGCCTTGAAGTCCTGATGAAAGCAGAAAGCAATGCTCTCGTAATTAGTTCCACCAACATCTGACAATTTATTTACAAAGGTGGAGGATACAAAATTAGTCCTTTGTTAGGAGTCTTGCAGGACCAAAATTTGTATTTGATAGCAGTGAGGTAATAATGGCTTGACTGATCGTTTGTGGCGATCTAAATTAAAACTTTAAAAAACCCAGAAGCCTAAAACAAAAGGAAAAAAACATTTTAAAATAGTATTCTCATTGCATTCTTATGCACAGAAAAAAAATTATTAATGATATAAGCATAGCTCTTTTTCATGGGAAACTAGAGATACTGTCTGAAAACTGAGTAATGTATATGTTATGTATATGTTATATGTAAGGTATATGTATATGCCATAAAGCATATCAACAAAACTCTCTCTGGCAGAACTTTACTCAGAGGCTTTTTACTGTCTGTGGTATTTCAGATGTTCTCACAGCAGGTGGACCATATATTGTGTTACTTTCTTTGAAAAATTGCAGGAAAGCAGCTGGTGAAATACAAGGTGTCATCTAACACTTGTTTCATCTACAGTAAAGCAGACCAGTAATGCAGGTTTCTGTGATTTACAATAAAGATCCAAACCACATACTCTAGACAACTCATTCAGTGCTCTTTTAATAAGAAGAACTAAGATTTATATAGTTCCTCTCATCCCTCAAATATCCCAAAGCATTTTATGAACTCCTTTAAACACCCTTTTTGAGAGGAAATACAAGGCCCATGAAGAGCTTCTTGAGCAAGAAACAGTTGTCTGGAAAAATATGCAGTACACCAGTTTGGGACAGGAAGAGAAGGACAAAAGTGTCAAAACAGAATGACAGATAGTATATAATTAGATACATTATGAATAAAAGCAATTTATCTAAGCACCCTGGTACTGGAATCTAGCCATTAAACTGCAGGATTTCACTTCCCTTAGGAGAGACGTTTGTATTTTTTAACATATAATGTGAAATCAATCCAACTCTGAGTGTTGAAATACTTTCCTATGTGTGCAGCTGCAATGAGAATGTATTTTTGTCACTGGTAGTTACACTGTCTTAGTATCCAAAATAAATCAGGTGCTGTTCAGTTGCTGTAGATACAGTTCTGGAACTGGAAAAAAAAAATCACAGGACAAAAAAAGAAAGTGAGGGATGCACAAGAAATTACAATGGGTGATAATGCGCTTGTTCTACTCCTTCTTCACACTTAGGATTTTGCCTGATCATTCAACCTCATTTGTCATTCTCATTTTCAAAAAACCCCAGCTTTCCTGCTTCATGTCAATGGGGGGTTTGTTCTCACCTTAATGTCAATCAATGGGGGTACAAGGAGTGTTCTCCCACAGGAAAACTGGATCCAAATCTGTTTTAACTTGCATACCATGTAAATGCAGGATAAAGCAGGACAGCCTCTGATGCGCTGGTTTGTTTGTTTGTTTGTTTTCTTGTTTGTTTTAATAAACACTATGAAGAACAGTCTGATTTTTTTAATTCTTTTCCTTGCCCTTTTGAGTTTTCAGGGGCCCTGGAGAGGGTGCCTGTGGGAATCATTTATTTATAGACAAGGGAAGAGAGGTTTATTGAGTAGTGAAAATATCATCTTGTTTTGTTGCTGTATTTTCCACTTTTATTTTGAGAGATTAACCTGTACAAGAAAAGCACTTTAATAGAATACAACTGCTCTATGAAGAGGGCCTGAAGAGATATCTATGCAGTATTTATATGCTGTTTCAATTACCACTGCAAAATAGTTTGATGATTCAGCAAGGGGCCCTAACAGTATCTTCAATAATTCTTTCCCATTTAGATCTCTGAAGAGGAATCAATTTTATACTGTTGCCTGGTCTTTTATTGCCTTTAGGTCCCACATTTCAGTACAGAAAGTACACTTGTAATCCTTTGTGAGCTGGAAATGCAGATGAACCAGGCTACGAGGCTGGGCTGCATGGAAAGCCAAGGGTTTGCAACAATGCAGGCTGCTGTGTACAAGATACTGTGAGGTAAACTTGCCTGGTTTCCAGTTGCATTAAAAAAAAAAGAGTTGGGGATATACCCTGCACACAATACTCTCAACAGAAATGTGAGGCAGCAAAGGAAATGTATTCCTTTAAGTTGTTTGCGTAGTTCCTGTGCAAAGCAAACGTATAAATTTTCATTGTCTCCAAAGGCAAAAGCCCAGGAGTTAAGACAAGTGAAGAAACCAAGAGCAGACATTGAATAGAACTGGTGCAGAGCCCTGTGTGGGAGATGCTGTAAAGAAGAGTATTCTCTGCCCGTGTCAGGAAGCACATCAGGGGAGCTGGTACAAGCGTCAGTCGCTCAGGAACACGCGAGGAGCTGTTGTTGAGAGCACTGTCACAAGTTATATGGAGCACCAAGGGATACTCCAGACTTTATCAAGAGTGAGGCAATCATTTGCACGGCCATAAAAGCATCTTGGCAGGCAAAGACTATAAATGTAATAAAAGAGAGGGGTGGGGGAAATGTTGTCTGCGCCCATAAAAGAGGACAGTGATTGTGTAGTTATAGTGCTTCGTAAAATCCTTCAAGTTAGCAGGAAGGGAAGAAACTGGGCAAAAAGATGAGTACAAAGAAACCCATTATATTTTTGCTGGAAACTGGGAATGTGTATGAGGGAAAACACTGTTGGGTCTTAGTCTGATTTTATACCTTTCTATAAACAGCAGCTACTGGCCACTGTTGCAGACAGGACTGAGCAGGCTGGACCTGTTCTCTAATTCAGTATGGATATGGTTTAAATTTCTAACTAAAATAAAGGACAATAGCAAGATTAAGAGAAGCAAAATTGTTTCATTTATATGTACATGTAGTGTTTTTACACAGTCTAGGACAAAGAATCATGCAAAGGGCAATGTGGAAACTGAGAATTAGGTGAAAACTCATTTCTGGATTTTTTTTTTTGTCTAGGAAACTGTGGCAAAGAGGAAACAAGCAACACAGCTGCTTTTCTTGATAGCATTCCATAGTTGTCCACACTGATTTTGCACAAAAACCTTCTTATTACAATTCTCTTTTCTGACCTAAATGATGACATTCATAGCTAGCAAATGACTGACATAAATTAGATCACCAGCAATTGGTGGAAAAAACACAATTCTGTCAGTTCATTTGTGGCAGTCCTTTACTTTTTGCCTTATTTCCTTGAAGGAATCTTTGAGCCTGAATGGTTAAAATCAATATATCTTGTGTACGTCCTAAACACTAACTGAGGCAGTGCTGAAAGATTTGTGGTTTACCCTAATTTATTCAGGCTCTATTCTGCTTCTGTGAGCTAGGACATGGTAGTGGGTAAGGATTCTGACTTGAAAACACATGCCACTGCAACAGGAGATTTCAGTTGTTTAGATATAGCGGTTAATGAGAGCTGTGATAGCTCTCTGGAGATACATAAAAGACTACTAATGACTAGTTCATTTATAAGTGATGAAGATCTCTCAAGATCAAAATCCTTCCAAAAATACAATAAATAGAGAGCTGAGAACTTGCAGTGGTCTTGACAGTAGTACACCATCTTTGTCACCTCAGCACTGAGATTTCTTTAATGCTCAAATTTAATGGAACTATTTTTCATTTGTAACATCTTGCAATAAATTTAATTTACCATTCTTCTTCTGCTTCATATCTCTGCTTTGCAGAGCCCAGTGGTTTATGGCTACCTTATGTCGACGTTTTCTGTCACATCTTTTTTTCTGCATGAAACTTCAGTTTCAGTGGAGTTAGAAGATTTTGTGCAATTCTGTACAATTGCAATGTGTTCAGTGCCTCTTCATTCACAGGGGGACTCACAGCCTCCACTCCTTGGATGGTCAGCCCATTTGGGAATTTGCAGAATTGTTGTGCAAATATAGATCAGCTGGGGAACAGCGGTGCATCGGATCTCGCCCTTGCTGAAATGCCAGTGCAATTCTGTATTTTTGCCTAAAAAATACTTATCAGAAACACTATACACCCCAGAGATAAATATTTGAATTGTGACCCTCTCTAAACCACCATCTAACCTCTAGGAACAGAAATGCATGTGTTAGCACTGGAATAATTTCTTTATGTATTTATCTCTTTTCAGATTTCAATCTGACTTGTATGCCAATATTTACTGAAACTTTGTCACTTAAGCAGCAAATAAAAACTCCAAATTTTATATTTTTTTTTATGGATAGTTTTACTGAATAATTAAACTAAGTAATTATTTACGGAAGTATTTAATTTAGTTTTGCTGATAAAGAAATACTTTGTTGCTTATCTGGAGCCTTGACCTTGGGGCAAAGCCAAACCAAATCTTACAAGAGTTTTTCTGAATCACTGGGAGCTGGACATGAAGTGCAGCCCCATGCTATTGGCAAATTAATTTTATGACTTGTGTATAAAATCTGTTCTATTATTACTTTGTTCCCTCACAGAATACTCAATGAAATCATGCAAAATAAATCTCTGTTATGCTTTGCATGCAGCTCTCTCTTGCCCATGTGGGATGAATGGCAAGACAGCCATTAACTCCAGCAATTGACAATCAAGTCCATGATTTGAAAGTGAACTCAAATTACAATGGACAGCATTAGTGTTCCAGGAGCTGGAGAAGCAGACGGTGGTTCATGACCTGAAAAGTATCAAGCATCTGTAACTTTCACTGAAGTCAAATTATAAATGCTTGACACCTCCCAGTGCTTGTCCTGCTATTCTGGAATGCAGATTGTGACTAGAGGAGAGAAAATGGCAGTTTAGCAGGAATAATTCTTTAGGCTTAAGTAATCAGAAAATTCATCAGCAGCTGAATTATGTTAAGATGGATGGAGAAGATATTTTTGTACCAAAACTAAAATTTTAATATGCCACTCATGGATGAAAAGGATTTTGACCATTATGTCACTATAAAAATTAATATAGCTGTGAATAATAATGGTAATCCATTCCAATAACATGGATATTATATCATATTGCCATCTGATGATGGTTAGATCAGTAAAGAGTTGTAATTACCACTATTGATTGGCTCTAAATTATGCATATTGATGACTAATGCTGAAATAATATGTTGTTTTCAAAATCCTCTCTTCCACTTTCACGCACTGCTTCTTGATCCCATTCAGCTCTCCAATCTTTTCCATTAGTAATTGCATTTGTGAGGGCACTGGCACTCACCTCTTATGGCTTGTCCATTAGGATTTGTCTGAGAGCAACAACTGCCATTTAACACAAATTAAAAAAAAAGGAATTCCAGTCTGACTTAATCCTAATGGCACAAAAGTAAGTAAGATCCTGGATTAACAATAATCCAAACATTATTAATAACAAGAATAAAAATGCTAAATAACTGAGTTACTAAAGTGTTAAATTATCCATTTGTAACATCTGTTTTTGTGAGATCAGTCAGGTTGACACAAAAGCCTATTTTTCAAATGGTGCTGAGAGCCATTTTCACTTATACAATGAAATATCCATTTCTTGGGGGATTTCCGAAGTGTTTTCCACATGCCAAGATACATCACTTTCTCTGCATTACTCACCATCTTTGAGCAATGAAGAAGAAAATTTAACTTAGCCAGAGGATCATTAGGAAAGTGCAGCAGAACTCAAATCTGTTTACTGTGGTTTGACCTGTGGTTATTGGGCATTGAGACTTTTTGCACTATTGACTCTTGTTGAATTAATTCAGTCCACAACTTAAGTACCTACAAGAGGAGTTCCCCAATGCCTGGGACTGCATCCAGATCTCAGAGGTTTCACTTTCCATGTGATGTAAAGGGAGATTTAGGCAAAGAAAGCAAGTTAAGACTGTGCACTCAGAGGGTGAGGTGTTATTAAAAAACCCTACACTTAGCCAGAGGTACAGTTTTCTTCCTCCTCCTCTCTCTTTTTTTCCTCTTTTATGCTTGAAGAAACCTGCTCTGAGAAGGAGAACTCAGCATTTTTCTCTTGGATTAGTGATGTGCAAGATCTCCATGGATGTAAGAAGCAATGAGAGCGTAGGGAGGTCACTGCTACTTACCATGAGCTATTAGATCAACTAAAACCTTTTAGAGCTCAGGGCTCTCTCCATGCAGTCTGTTGAATCTGGACGCTTTACCAGCCTTCACTGTCCTCCAGAGATGAGCAGTCTCAACAAAGGTCTTTCAGAGACTTTCTATTTGGAAGCTAGAGCCTAAAGTGCTCCTTAGGAAAAGCCCCTACAGTTTCTCAGCGAGCTCATGTGATGTTGATTCACTCTTGCCTTTAAAGATGCAGGAGAAGCTGCACTTTACCTTCAGTACAAGTAGTTGGAAACTCTTACCCACAAAATGTGACCCTGGTCCAAGGCCTTTCTCAGCCACAGTGGTTTTAAAGAAGCTGCACCTCTCTGTTCAAGCATTATCCATGCCACCAACAGGCATGGAAATCCCCTTCCACTCTACTGCAATCTGCTGCCTGAGAGGAACCTACTAAGTGATGTGTTGTACAGAAAATGTTGGTAGTGCCCTCAGGTGTCACTGCAAATATCAACATAATCTGCAGCTCCCAGACAGCCATTGGTAGGATGATCATGTGATTCTGAACAGACCAGATGGGGTCATCAAGATGTTGTAAACCTACTTTCTTGCTCTCTTTACCTTTCAGCCCAGGTAGAAAGAGAGAGGGACCTATCCCATTTACCAGGGCAATTCTGGGCATGCACAGTGAGTTCAAGGCCAGGAGGAGAAACCTGCTTTGCCTGAGGTGCCTCAGTGGTGGGTACCAGCTGAGCTGACCCCCGTTTGGATTTATGCCTTCCACTTCTGTCTCACTTGGCAACACCTTTTCCCCCTCTCACCACTGATCTGGCTCGAATTTCTCTGACACCAGTCATTTCACAAGCTGTTATTCTCCCTAGTACCTTTAACTGCTGCGTTGTCCAAGGTCGAAATATTTTGACTTAGTTATGAAAAAACATTTGATGTATCTAGTCCAAAATGTAGGTTATTTAGAGGGAATAACATGTGGTGCAGTTGATATGAGAAGGAGGTGATTTAGACACATCTTTCAAATTCTCAACCCTCTGAGATATGAGAGGTAAGGGGCCAATAATCCTCTTTGAGCTGCGAAAAATTAAGACACATCAGAAGTGTTTCTCTTGCAGATTTTGCCTCAAAGTTGATTTATCAGTACTTTGATGCTCAAGTATATTCAGTAAATAGGACCACAGATGTGGCCATGTTTCTGACTTTATAAACCTAGTGAATTATTGGATGCAGGACCTTTTATCCTGCAGCCGGTGGTCAAAAGTGAGTGCAGTGATCTCAGCCCTGTTTTTGGTCGTCAGCTGTCCACATTGGCCTCTGCAGTCCGTTCAGATGACAGGATGACAGCTTACTTCTGGAGGCATGTTTGCAGAATAAATAGCTTTAATAACATGCTTGTCAATTCATGACAAAGAAGTTTTCTTTTTTTATTCCTTGTGCTTTTCCCATTCCATGCAGAAGCTGAACAATTCATTTCCTTTTGTAATATAATACATTCTGCCTTTAAAGGAAAATGTCACATTTCAACTAGAGTTAGTCAGTACTGATGCTTGATGTTTTATCAATACACGGGAAAAGTGGCAAAGATTTTTTTTTTCTTCTCTGTTCTACTCTCCTAGCTCACCTGTTCACCAGCCTCTTTTCCCTTTTTCCTGCACATTATAACATGGCATACCCAGGAGGAGAGGATTTCCATGGGTCAAATTTTCTGCTGCCTAAGCCTTATGCACTAACAGTAAAACAGCCAATTCTGCTGCCAGACAGTCCAGAAGGAAGGATATTTTCCTTCATCTTCTTTGTGGCCTTTGACACAATTAAAATAGAAGAAATTAGAATTATTTTTCTTCATTTGAATCACAGAATCAGTGAATGGTTGAGGCTGGAAGGGACCTCTGGAAGTCAAGCAGGGCCATCTAGAGTCATTTCCCAGGACCACATCCAGATGGCTTTTGAATGTCTCCAAGGATGGAGATAACCTCACTCAGCAACCTGTGCCAGTGCTCGGTCACCCTCACAGTGTATTTTACCTGTTGGATCCATCTTGTCTGGAATTGTGTTCATCCCCTATATCCTATCATTATTTTTATAAACTGCCTTAATAACATGCACTGCTGCCTACCACAACAGGAATGTGATTTTTATGGTCTGCGATGGCTATAAATTTTACCCTTTTCTAAGCATCTCTTTCTTGACATGAACATTTTCATACAACAAAATCACAGACTACTGCTATACTAACAAGTCAAAAGTAACCAAGACCATCATTTTCCCCTGAAACAATTGACTTCCTGAAAATCTGCAGCTTCCAAACCAGGGTGGCTACTGAAAACTTCCTCTTAGGAGTGATCCCTGGCCTGTGCTAACTCCCAGAATGTTCAGGGAGCTGCTGGTTGGCATGGACCAAAACAGCACCAGGGACCATCTGAGTGATTTAGCAGAGCAGTTGAATATCTGTGTCTGGGGATGTTTCCTGGCACTGTTTAATGTACTGTATAGACACAGCCATGAATTCTACAGGAAAGCAACATTAATGTGGCTATTAGGCAAACAGGAAGAAACCTTTGACCTCAGAAAAGACTTTCTGTGCTGCTCTGTCATTGAAAGTGTGGATCTTTTAGGCAGTTGTGAGAAATCAGTACTTGAGTACCCAGCCTGCTGCTACGTTTGCTGTGAGCATTGCTGGAGGATTATACAGAAGAGAGAGGAGTGCCAATGCAAACCTTCTACCTAAATTTAACCTCACAGCTGAGTTAACTCGACTGATATCAAAGTAAGGCAGAATTTCAGACAAATAAAGGGGAGTGTTGCAGTGCAGAAGAATCCTTCCCCTGTCTCACACCAACTAGTTATTTCCCTTCCAGGGCTTCAAAGGGGAAATGAGGCATTCCTGCACACTGGGCTTTGAAGGTGAGCTGCTTTGTGAAAACTCCCTGCAGTGCTGTGCTGCTGAAACCAACAATCTGAAAATGTAAGCTCAGCTTTGCTATAACTTCACTTTCAAGTGGCTGTAGAGGCTAAACACAAATCAAGCAGTTTCTTGAGCTATATCTGAAAACAAAACACAAACCAAAACTAAACAAAACCCTCAACAATCTGAGTTGTGTGTCCCCAGTTTCTGGATTAACTCTCAGGCCCTGCTCGCATGGGCATTTCACTATATGTCCCGATGAGGCACAGACACCCTGCCTTTTTTCCCTTTATCTATTAACTGAGAAGAGAAACAGGCTCCCAGCAGAGCCCAGTAAGATTTTCAGCCTGGAAGACCAGGGCTAAGAGAAGCTGGATGAGACCTTTGGGTTTGGACAGTGATACCTAGGGATGAACATTGCAGGCCTTCTAGGAACAGGTAGGCATAACTCTGCCTTTCATTGCTTATACCACTTGGCCATGTTTCAGTCCTTCAGTCCAGCAGTGGCATCAGACTATGTTTAATGCTCACTGAAAAAATAGGAATAGATGTTTTGTTTCTTGGTTTTACAAGGTTTCCTCATCTGGTGTATCCATACAGAGCCAATGTCACACACAGCAATGCAAAACTCTTACATTTCCTTCCAGTGTAAGGCCCTGTGCAGTAGCATTTGTTGTATGTGTTAGCAATACAATTATCAATTTCATGTTAGAAAAAAGTCTTCTGTTGGCTTACAGGAATTATGTAAAAATTATTTGGTGCAAAATTTTTCGTAGTGTTCCTCACTTAGACTCATGCAGGTTGGAAAAGACCCTTAAGATCATCAAGTCCAGCCATTAACCCAGCACTGCCAAGTCCAGCACTAAACCCTGTCCCCAAGTGCCACATCTTCACATCTTTTAAATACCTCCAGGGATGGTGACTCCACCACAGCCCTGGGCAGCCTGCTCCAATGTTTGTACTGTCTCAATTAACCAGTGTTAAACCTTCCTACTGCTTGTCTTCATTCCCTTTTGAAAATTGCTGTGAACTTACAAAGGTTTATCCGATGTCCGTTGGAGTCAATGGAATATAAGAGGTGTTTAACAGCAAATTAATTTTTCTGGTGGATTAAACATCTTTAGGTAAATGGCAAATTAAGTAATGTAAATTATCATTAGCCTAAAATGTTATTCTAACATTATTGGTTTTACTACAGTTTCCAGGGCAGGGACTGATCTCAAGTACACTGGTGTGAATACAGGTAGCTGTTAACTTAGAGCTACTAAACTTTTTCTTAATATTTTCTAATGTAATAGATCAGAATCCAGACCCCTTTTCCTTCTCGGTGGGATCTAAAATACAGGTTTCCTTTGGTGATTTTCCAGCTGGTATTTCAGCTGGTGCACTAGTCTTTATTAGACTCAGCCTTCTAGCAAATAACTTTTTTTTTTCCTTTCACCATTCAGTGTGCTCCTTCTTTGGAGAAGAAAAAGTGACACAGTTGCACAGGTAGCTTTTTACCTTAATTTAAATCCTCACTTTCTTTAAGAAGTTATTAAAAAACCCCACCAAAACTAACCAAAGCCTGAGCCTTTTCTCTAACTGCTATTGAAAAGGGACAAGAAAAATGTAATTTCTACCACTATGGAATGACAACACTTTAATGTCTGTCTTCCTAATAAAATCTAGAGGAAGTTTATTTTCCCTAGGTAGCCTTGTAGGTGCATAAATAACAGGGTTTATAAACAAGTGTCCCTATCCATATGGTCACCCATCTGGTGGTGACGAATCCCAAGAGAGATACCAATTACTGGAAGCAAAAACATGAAGTTAGGGAAAGCTACTAAGACGTTAGTTATACACTTTGCAAAAGATAAAGTCTGATATCATGATGATAATTAATGTTTTTCTAAAGTGTCTCTCATCTTGAACGACCCTGCAGGTACTTTCCAAGGAGGAATTATTACAGACGTGATTTTATGATATAAGAGGGAATTAAAAATAAAATAACTTTCTGGGGAAAAGTGCAGTGTTGGGGGGATGAACACCTACATGAACCTGCAGTTAAAGACTTGTCTCCCTCTGCTTAAATTCAGAGCCTTCCCTTGGACACGTGTGTTTCCAGTGCAATGGAAAGGAAAGATTAGACCTGTGGGAAGAGTGACCACTTGGGACTGCGTGCCCCTGTGTGAGTGGGTGTGTTATATTAGAGCAGCAAATCCCAGAGCCCCCTTTTTGAGTATTTCTTATCCGATTACCTTTCTACCTTCCATCAAACAGACGAAGGAACAGGCACTTAAGGTCGGCATGAACAGTCTCTGCAAACATACACACACACACTTTCATCCCATATTCCTGGGTATGGCAAGGCTTGACTTTGGCAAGTTGTTTGGAGTGTGTCTGTGCTAATTGCCAGTGTGCTTTGGGAGAGCTGCTGGATAGAGCTTGACAGCTCTTTCTTAAACCTGTCTGCTCCTGTACTTGGATTATCTGTGGATCTCAGCATTCCTCAAAAGAAACTAGTCTGTGTAAGGAGCCAGAGCAGAGGTGTTCTAAATTGTTTTGAAGCTGTGTTCAGAGTTATGCCATTTTTATTTTTTTTAATGACAACACCTAGGCAGCGGCACTCTGAACATAAATGCTCCTGTCAGCTTTCTGCTCAGCACAGTTGCTGCCCCTGGTTTCATTTTGTGATATGTGATTCTCTGTGTCTCATACCCAGAGTCCAGACACACAGAAAAGAGTTCTGGGTTCTGCATAGGGAGAATCAGATTCTAAATATCATATATTAGCTTCCAGACATAGGAGGCTCTTATTGGAGCTAGCTTAGGAACAAAAAGCACACTTCAGGGAATGAGTATCTTTGGTTAGGAAGTATTCACATCCTTTTCAAAGGCAATTGCAGGGTACTGCCACTAATCATTCCTGTCAATTTTTAGTACTTAGATACTATTCGAGTGAGATTTGAGGAAATTAACTAACTAAAAGACTCTCAACTGAATATTTTGGAACAGAGAATGATTAATCTTCCAGCAAGATCTGAAAGAATTTCTGATGTTTAGGGTGTTTTGATTGGTAGTCGTGGGGAAGATTTTCAAAGGTCAAGACAGAAGAGGAATGCAGAATCTATCCAGGGAAAGATTGGAGTTTGCTATATAAGTAAATTAAATTTACATCAAATCTAAAGGGAGGTTAACTTTATTTAAATTTTCAGTGCTGAAAAACAAATGACTATAAAGTACACTATGCTACCACTGTGGTGCACTACACATGCAATAAAGATTAGGGAGCTCAAGCTATTACTGTAGGTATGCATGGTTATAGTAAAACTTTGGATCACAATTTAAGTTCCTGTAAGATTTTCTGGGTGCAGTTAGCTTGTATCATCCAGATGTCTGCATTAAAAGAAGTTATAGCAAATCACGTTTCTCCTGTGATTAGTGGCTATAAAGGCTGTAACATATCATCCCAAACACACAGTGTTCCAGGGCCTTTGAGTCAAGTGTGATCACTTTATCAACAAAAAGATCTGTACTCATAGCTGTCAGTGCTGGTAACTCAGTTTGGAATATGGCAGTCACACTGTGCTGTGCTCCTCTGGCACTTTATTGCCAGCAGTAACAATTCAATAACACCTCCATAACCCTATTGCCATTTGCTCATCCCCGAAGTTACACCAAGAAAAAACTGCTCTGCAGAAAATGTCCTTGTAGGGGTGGAAATTGTCATTATGTGAAGATGCTGGAACATAACCTGAAGACAATATGGATAAAAGTGGGACACCACCTTTATTGCCAGTAGTGACACAGAAAAAAAAATTTTAAAAAATCTGAGCCGTGTGCATTCAGTGGGTTCAGATATCAGAGCTGGCTCTTGGGGAGATGACTCTGAGAGTCAGAAACTCTGAATATCTAAAAACACACTGGAGCAAACATGGCCCTGAAACACATCCTCCAGACCCTTGGTGGGGTCATCCTTGTGGCACTAACTGTGGAAAACCCCAGCTCTGGCTATCACAATGTGGGCACTGGCTTGACTTCGTAGAGGTGGAAGTAGTGAAAGAAAAAACCCTTAGATTTTAAACTGAGCTTATTTGATATGAACACCACTGGCATGCAATGCTTGTGGATCTCCACAATCACTTTGAGGTGCAGAAGCACAATGTAAACAGCAATCACAGAGAACTTATAGGACTAAAATTATCTACAGCAAAATAGGTATAATGAGACACTGAACAAAGAGAAATTTGTTCTCACATTGTTAGGAGGGCTGAATCTGTGTCTCTGAATAGCATGTTATTACTTATCAGCCTCAAAGACATCTAGAGATAGCTCAGCTGTTATGATACCCATATATCATATTGAACAGAGCATGAATTCTCATCTAAATGTGTTACTGATTGAGATAGTACAGTTTCAATTGAGTTTTTAATTCTGTTTATTTAAGTATGATGATTTCATATTGGTTTGTAACAGTTACACATGCAGCCTGTGCTGTGCACATTGCATCCTCCCTCAGAATTTACCTGAAGATGTGGGGTGAGAAGTGTGGAATTTAAGTCTTCAGAGAATGAAGGGGGAATTGGTAGACGAATAGAAATGCTGATGAGAAATTCTGATAATAATCCAATAACTCAGGTAGGAGGAAGGCTTTGTGGGACAAAAGAAACGTACTCTCTGATTGTGTTGTTGATTTTTGAGATATTTGTCTTTAATAGTAACAAAGCTGTTACTGCACTCTACTGAGGAAATAGCAAAAGAATCATGTCTGGGAGTTCAGGGTCTGTGAAGGAGATGAGCAACCTTGAACACCAACTTGTACACTTTAGCTAGGAACCAGCATTTTTCTGCTCAAAGGGCTTATTTGTAGACAAAACGTCAATGTGATTCTTTATAACATTGATTTTTACTCTGGGAAGGTGCGACAGTGAGGAAGATATTACCCCATGAGTGGTAAGGGCCTCAGATTACTTGGGTTTTGACACCAGCAGCTGAATTGAAGGAGTTCAGTGTGGGGCCTATTTATGACCAGACATGAGGGACATAGAACATTTTAGCTGCAATTTTCTGAAGAGAAGCAGAGAGGTTTGTCCAAACTCCAGTCTCCAAATCTGAACCACCAACTGTGAGAAGGTGTACAGGACAGACAAGTGGTCAGTTAACGCTTAAGTTCTTCACAGCTATAAGGGTCATGATAATTCCTAATACCTGGGAAGGAAGCAGGGAAGCGTCTTCTCAATCATTTGTGTATTAATACATTTTTCCAAGTTTAGTAACTTACTATCTCCTTCTGTCCTATTTCCCCAAATAAATGTTCTGTTTATTTTTAAGAATTACTGACTTAAGGATCCAAGGGCCCCCTGCTGCTAAGTCCTGCAATGTGTCATTTCCTACCATTTCAGCAGCTTCAGTCCAAAAACTTAGATTAGTGTCACTTGGCAACGTGGTTTCCCTAACAATGTTATGGAATCTTATGAAAAGCCTTTTAAAAGTGTATTCTGCACATCCATTAGCCACACGCTTACTGAATCTCCATAAAACTGTGACTGGATTGGTAAAATGGGATTTCCCTCGACAACTTTTATCCAACGCACTGTGTTTATCCATGAATAAAGTGATCTTGCTCTTTGTTAAAGCTTCAGCCATCTTGTGAGTGATGGAAGGCAGACTTACTGGTGTGTCTTTCCCAGGAGAAATGAGATAGAGGGTCTGTTATTACTTCTACACTTGCTTTTCTGCCATTGTATCACTGGAGTGATGTCACAGTCTCACTATCTGGAGATAAAAATGTCAAGGGGTCTAGTGTGGAGTGTCATCATCTGTGGAGTGACATCCTCATGTGGAAAATAGTGTAGCAGTTTGTTGATAAAGAGAGATCCTGTGCTGCCAGCATGAAGAAAGAATATTACCATTCTGCTGGAAAAATAACTAAAATAGTGATGGTGTGTGCTCTGAACTTCCCAAGTGGTCAGTGGTGCAGAGTCCAGAGTAAACCAAACTGCCTTGGGTTACATAAGGCTGAAATTGCTTTTTCTGGGTGTAAAATCTCTCCACCAGACTGGAGAACTGAGTAGAAGTCTGTTTCACCTTCTCATGGGACCTTGCCTCTCTCAGCTGAGGATTCCTACTTGAAGGAAATTAATACCTTGTTTTAAGTAGATTTTATTTCAGAGAGATTCTTCTAAGCAGGAAAATTATTGGCTTTTTTGGCAAAACCCAACCTATGAGCCTTTAAGTGCCAGGGCTGGGGGCCAGTTCGGCACCAGTGGAGCCAAGAGTGGCCCTTTCCCTTGGTCGCCCCTTCCCTTGGGTGACTGTGAGGAGAACCTGCTGGGAGCACCACGGGCAGCCTTTGTCTAGGGCTGACTTCTGGCCATGGGGAGCTGCTGTACCCTGCAGCTCTGGTCCTCAGTCCTGCCCCAGCTGTGGCTGTGCTGGATTGCAGCCCTGCATTGCCTGGCTGTGGCTGCTGCTGGGACAGCCTCTGTCCCTGAGCCACAGGCACATGGCCTGGCCTGGCCTGGCCTTGTCTGTGCCCATCCCCATCTCCATCCCCAGCCCCACAGAGATCCCTGATGCTCTCATCTGGGGCTGTGGGGCAGGATCTGGCTTGTGAGGCCCTGCCCTGCCCACCCCATGGGGCAGCCCATGCTGCTCCCTGCTGCCAGCCCTGGAGGAGCCATTTACCCCATGGTACCTTAACAGTCAATGGTGAAAAATACGCAACATTCAGCTTTTATAAGTAAAATACCAGCGGCATCTGTGAAGAGTTTGGGACAGTGCACATCCAGTTTTCCACAGTCCAGTGCAAGAAAGACATCAGCAGGCTGGAAGGCACTGACCACTGAGTTGGTCCATCTGGAGCTTCTGCCCAGTCAGCAAGGCTGTGCCATCTCCATCCTTGGAGGGTTTCAAGACACAATTGGATAAATCCCAAAGCAACCTGGACTGACCCCATAACTGACACTGCTGGAAGCTGGGCTGGAGACATCCCAAGGTCTTTACCTCTCCAAGTTATTCCAGGTTTCTCTAATTTGAAGTTATTATTAGTCATAAATTTTAATAATAAGACAATTTATACTTTGATGGACTATTGCATTTCTCAATTATGACATGTTTCAGTTGTAGCAGCATATGACAAGAATGGTGTCTAGCCCTTCAAAAATCAAGGGAAAATTTAAATTTCCTTATTAATAATTTTTAAATTAACTTTGCTTGCTCAAAACCTTCTGTTCTGAACCCTGTCATAGAATATTCTTTGAAGAGTTTTGCTTTTATACTGTCTGACATAGTGTTTCATTCATCTGAAAAGTGGTATTTATTTAACAACCCAAGCCCACAGTTTTTATATATGATATATACAGTGAGACAAGTCTTTAGCAGCATAAATCACTGTGACTTTGAAATCCATGGAGGTATATTAATATTTCAGAAATTGATGTGACCATTACATATCATCTCTGCAAATCTATGTAAGGCCTATCTCAGTCACATACAAAATCTCATTTAAGGCCTCATTTCACTTCGGTATTTTAATAGTTGCCAAAATTTAAGCATGTCATTCAGTTGATTGCTAAAGGATTCATTGCATATTTAAGCACCCTTCTGAACCATGATAAGGAAAATAAGTGAGTGGTATAAAGGATGATTTTAAGTAGTGGAATGTGCCTACCAACATACTGTACTGCTCTGAAATGTATATGCTCCTTTCCCCTCCTCAAAAAAAAACTCCCAAAAAAAACAAAGAGGAAAGGAAAAAAGTGTAACTTCTCTGCAGGGCTCCTGGTGCAAAATTTGTAAAGTCAGTAAATTCCTTTGCTGTTTGCTTTGCAGTTCAGTACCTTCACTTTTCAGCTGCTTTCCCTGTAACACAGACCTGTTCTTTGTCACTTGACCTCTGTTTCTCCCTTTACAAACTGCTCTTTTTCAAAAAGCCCTTGTGCTCAAAAGATTGTCAAGTGCTGTGGTTTCTATTTTCAGCTTGCAGTTAAAAGCTCTTTGTTATTTTCACAATTCCTCCCTTCTTGTGACTTTTACATTACACAAAGGCTATCTAACTCCTATCACAGGAATCCTGGTAAAAACAGTCCTCATATTAGGCCAGTTGAACATAAGACCAAGTCCTACCATGCCTTAGATTTCATCTGGAGCAATATTCTTGAGGAAGTGAAAGGGAAATAAGCACAGAGATTTTTTTTTTTACAGCAGTACAATATTGTCCTTCCACGGTTATTGTGGCACAGTCCAATCAGCTAATTAGAAGAGAAACAATGGAAGATTTCAGTGTGATCCAATACCACTACTGGTAGCTAAATGTCCACTTGGAGTGGACAGAGATATAATTAAATATATGGCACATATGACTTTGTAAGAGCAGGCACACCTCTACACACAGATGAACCAAGCCTTGAATGTACAACACTACTTTGTAGGGTTTTGTTCCTGTTTGAAATGGCTGAAAAAATATTAATAGCTTGTGCATCCATGAAAAGGGATCCATTATTTTGGAAGTCTGTGTCCAGAAGCTTCACCAGTGCCCAGTGAGTCTTTCTCAATCATCATTTTGGTTTTACTCAATGAAGAGAACAGCAATTTTCCAAAAAACGTGCTTTGTTAAAACTTCACACTCTGGATGTTTTGCAGTTCCAGTTATTAAAGGATTATACTAATTTTATAGCTCATCCAACTTATATTTGTTAACGCTTTCTCTTTTCAAATATGCACTTCAATAAACAGGAGACAAAGCTGCCAACTGGCTCCCTATGATTCATCTTCCTTTCAAGCTGTTCTGCGGAGTGCATAGGATGCGGAAATGCTCAAAATCTTTTTTCTAACACAGGATTGTTAAGTGTTATAAAAGACAGTGTGAGCCAGTAACTGTGACATGAGTGGGAATTTAGAAGCTCTGGATCCAGTGGTTGGTTGTTCACTAGAATCTGTTAAAAATCTTCAAAGACTTTAATTTCTCCCCGCCTAAACTCCACCTCAGGAATGCACAATAGTTAACCCTGTCTTCCCCTCTTTCATTTTGATTTTGCTGCTGTATTTGTCAGTAGATCTGTAGAACAGCTCAAGCAATGAGTTCCAGTCTTCATTGCCTCACTCATCCTTGATCAAATCACTCACCAAACTATGCCAATACTGTGTTATTCCTTGACTTTTATATAATGAGAAAAATACATGAGAAAAACTAGCACTAATTTATCCCTTGAATCCAGACCACACATTTGAGACTATTTTTTCAGCAGAACTGCTTTTTACATTATTCTGTTACCCCTTGACTACCATTTTTATCTCCTGGCATTTAGGTGATGTCAGCACTTCTCCCACAAAGTGGGGAAAAATATTTACTCTGTTTGCTGCATCATCTTGCTCCCAGTTACAGCAGATGGGTTTCCATCTCTTTTCCACTCAGGGGTGTGTGAGAGCAGATTCGAACGAGCCTAAAGGCTCAGCTCAGCTCTGCTGAACAAATTGCTCTGCTTGTGGACAATGGTAGCTACTTGTGAATGCATGTAAGAATAAATCAGTATTAAGATTACAAGATTTAGGGGCAGTGAAGTTGTCTTTTTCTTCTGCTGAAACATGTGTCTGAATCAAATTGTTCTGTTCATTCAGACAGCTGTAATAAGACCAGTGAGGAAGCTCAATGCATATTTAGTTGCAGGATAAAGTGATCAGAAAATTTTCTTCATTTCCCCCCCTTATTGTTGTTGCAAAAGAGGTTGAAGCAGTTTTTCTGAAATTGTGTCCAAAAAAATCTCATGGGAAAAAGATATTGGAATTACAATATTGTGATTTGGATTTTTGAGAAAACTACTTTGAAAAATGGGTTTGAAATCTTCTACTTTATTATTTTATCGGGGTTTTGTCATTATTTTAATGTTATTTTAAAATAAATGAGAGAAAAAAAACCCCAACGACATCTACGACAATACATTGCTACAACTGGCTACTTTCCTGGGGTGGTGGTGGGCTTGTGAGGAATGCTTACAACCTTCAATGGTCCCAAGACTTACTGAAATGTATTGAACAGAAGTGTTCCCTGTCTCCTGTTACATTGAAACCAATTGATACTTTGGAAATTGGAGTTATTGGGATTTGTGATGTAAACTACTCCAAAATGTAGACATTTCTAAAAGCCAACACTTGGACTTTTGATCCAAATAAAAAGTAAGAGTAAGAGAAAAAAAGAGTAAATGTCAGTCTATAAATGTGCTCATTAGCTAAATCTTGCTGTTGCAGTCTGCTGAATGTGGGACACTTGAGCTCAGTGGGTATTTTGAAAGCCAATGGTGTGTCTTATGTGTGGCTTCATAATTAGAGGTGGTTCTTCTGGAGGAGATTCATGTCTGCTGGAGAAAGATTATTCCCCCATTTAGAAAGAATTATAAACTTAACAAAATAAGACATCTGGCCATTCACCTTCTTGGCAAAATCCTCTGGAAATGATTGATGGCTCCCAGTCCAGCACAAACACAAGGGTCTGCCAGTATTGCAAATTCCTCTGTTGTCTGTACACCCAGATTAAAACCTCCGAGCTGCTCCTGCAGTCCGTGTGCTAACACAGAAGGCTCAGAGCATTGGCAGGAACAGCAAACGGACTGATACAAACTAAATTTGCTTAACTAAATGAAATGCATGACAATGCTAAGAGAACAGAGTTAAGGGCCTTCAGAAAATGTAAAGAAGGGGGAAAAAGTATAGACTGGTTTCCCGGGGGGAAAATAAGACAAAATTTAAGAGGAGACATCAGGAAAGATTTTTTTTTTTAAATATAATGTGCATATGCACTGAATGCTTTTTGTTTTTAACACTTAATTTGGATTTGCTGTTGCTTGGAGGGTGGGCAGGGATAAGTCAGAGAAGGAACTGTGCTAGATGAAAATAGAAAGCTTTCAAAGATTTAACCATGCGGTAGAGGCGAGAAAATGCCCTTCAGTTTTTTCCTTTCAATAATACAAGTCTGAGAAACACAAAGTGGCAGAAAAGCACTTGGAAAGAAAATGCACAGTAATTACCTTGGCTTTGAGGTTCCATGGGGATTTTTTTGCAGGGCCAAGTTCTCCAGTTTCACTCTTGTGAAAATTATCCCTGAATATTAGAGATCCCAGTGTGTCAGCTACTATTGTCTGTGATTCCTTAATTATGCTACACTTAACCAGATAGAGAAAATATCCCTGATACTGCCTTGGCTTGGACTGCTCCTGAAGAAATTCCTAAAGAAGGGAAATCCAAAGGGATCATATTATTTTTCTACAAATTATAGTATTTCTGACAGCTTCAGCAACATTTTTTTTCTTTTCAGAGAATGGGTCTGCCCNAAGGCTCAGAGCATTGGCAGGAACAGCAAACGGACTGATACAAACTAAATTTGCTTAACTAAATGAAATGCATGACAATGCTAAGAGAACAGAGTTAAGGGCCTTCAGAAAATGTAAAGAAGGGGGAAAAAGTATAGACTGGTTTCCCGGGGGGAAAATAAGACAAAATTTAAGAGGAGACATCAGGAAAGATTTTTTTTTTTTAAATATAATGTGCATATGCACTGAATGCTTTTTGTTTTTAACACATAATCTGGATTTGCTGTTGCTTGGAGGGTGGGCAGGGATAAGTCAGAGAAGGAACTGTGCTAGATGAAAATAGAAAGCTTTCAAAGATTTAACCATGCGGTAGAGGCGAGAAAATGCCCTTCAGTTTTTTCCTTTCAATAATACAAGTCTGAGAAACACAAAGTGGCAGAAAAGCACTTGGAAAGAAAATGCACAGTAATTACCTTGGCTTTGAGGTTCCATGGGGATTTTTTTGCAGGGCCAAGTTCTCCAGTTTCACTCTTGTGAAAATTATCCCTGAATATTAGAGATCCCAGTGTGTCAGCTACTATTGTCTGTGATTCCTTAATTATGCTACACTTAACCAGATAGAGAAAATATCCCTGATACTGCCTTGGCTTGGACTGCTCCTGAAGAAATTCCTAAAGAAGGGAAATCCAAAGGGATCATATTATTTTTCTACAAATTATAGTATTTCTGACAGCTTCAGCAACATTTTTTTTCTTTTCAGAGAATGGGTCTGCCCCGTAGAGTGGAAGAAGAGGTCCATGCTCTCCTGCCCTATTTCCCTCAGCACCTCTGCAGGAGAAGAGATATTCAGTGT
Source organism: Aleadryas rufinucha (assembly GCA_013397815.1). Taxonomy (NCBI): domain Eukaryota; kingdom Metazoa; phylum Chordata; class Aves; order Passeriformes; genus Aleadryas; species Aleadryas rufinucha. Next base: position 158,863 of record VZTH01001978.1, read on the forward strand.
CAGGTTTTTGTCTGGACTCCAGGGCTTCTCACTTCTCCCAGCTGCTCTCTGGCAGTCCTGCAGCTGGAGTTAGGCTCCCTCCAGCAGGGCTTTACAGGCACAGGAAGTCACCATAGCAATGCAATAGAAAATCTGGCTGCTCTAATAATATCCCCCATTTTCCCCAGGGCTAAGGGCTGATGGCTCCTTCAGAGAACTTATCCCCTCTCTCCCCTCTGCTCAGATTTCCTTTTTCATCCCATCAGCCTTGCCTTGAACTGAGAGCAGATTTAGCCATAGACCTGAACCATGAAAGAGAGGCAATAGAAAACTAGAGACCTGTTCTTCCACCTGATTGTGAAAGGTGGGAGCAATTCCAGGCTGTTATCTCTGGAGTCTGGCCAATTTCCAACCTGGATGTGTGAAATGTGTTTATGAAATCATTCACATGTAGCTTGTTTTGAAGAGTACTCTGACATGCAGCTCTTCTAGCAGTTCTACAAAGTGGTGAAGAGGAAAAAGATGAAATCTGTATCTAATGAATTAAAATTTCACCCAATGTAAGCAATTCTGTGTCTAATGCAACCAGCTCTTGCCAAGTTCTCAATAAAAGAGTCGCTTTCACCTGACATTTATCTCCTGAATAAAGCTGTACTTGACATCTACGTGTTTTCATGCTGAGATTGTCAGCAAACTGAAAACACACAGGAAAGTTTGGCCTTTCCAGTGAGACAGCAACACAGAGTTTATTTACAGGAGTAAATCAGGGCAAAAAGAAATTGTACGTGTACTCCTTTAAATTATGGGAATTACTGTGATGGGACATCTGGTACTTTACAGTGCAGATTGCAAAGTCACTGTGCTGTATCATGTTAATCCCCACAAGTAAATGCTCCCTTACAGCTTCCTTTCCTGTATTAGTTATTCTCCTGCTTGCTGTCCTTGTATGTGGGAAGAACAAATCCAAGGACAAAATGTTGAGAAGCAATTTGATTTTGTAGACACTTTGTCAAGCTGTATCCCCAGAACCTCTGTGGATGTGGGAGAGGAGTGAGGCTGTGCTGTATGGCTAAATCACATATTTTAACATCTCAGCTTCAGTTCAACATGACATGACTTCAGGCAGACCCAGAATTTCATATGGGAGCAGTTAAATAACTGAGAACATCTAAAGCAGAGCAGAACAAAATCAGGCAGTGAGGGGTAAATGCCTACAGGCAGGCCAAATCTACAGAAGAAAGAAAATTGCAAAGCTGTATATTCTGCATAACAAAAGAAATGTGCTTGTGATGAGTGCTGGCTAAACTTATACCAGTTTTGGGTAGGAGATAACAATTATTGCCATTGTAATCCTGGATAATTCCTCAGTGTAATTATCAGTCTCACTAAAGTTTATTGTGCATGTGGTGTCTGGGGATTTGAGAAGTCTAGAGAGTTGCGAGCCCCTGGATCAGGACAGCATTTTGCATTTTTGGGTTTGTTTTAATCTGTTGTTTCAAAAAGCAGATTATTTCCTATTTTAATTTCAAAGAGGACTCTTCAGAACAGATAAGTAATCTTACTGTGAGCTGATAGTCCATATCCGTGTTTGAAAAAAATTGTTTCAGTTTTATTGCAGAAGAGAGACATTTGTAATACTGATTACTGTGTTTACTTCCCAACAGTGTTTCTACTAAACATGCATTTGCTGTATAAGAGAACAACCATCTGTGAATTTCTGAATTTCATTAAACAGATGATAAGTGTTTAGTGATAATGATTTCATTAAACAAATGCTGGTATTTTGTTTTCCACAGGATTAATATATTTCATACACAAGAATTATCATAAACTACTATGGACTTAAACAATTTGCAAACTGGAAATAGTCCCAGAATTACATAATTCATTGTGTCAGTCCAGATTAATTAAGAAAAACAGGTTATACAATTTATTATTAAAATGTCCCCTGAAATTCAACAAGAGACAAACGTAGGGGTTTTTTGTAACTTCTGCAATTTGTTTTGGAAATAGCTAATGCTGCTTTTAACATCACTTTGTGTGACTACGAATTTTTTTGTAAACACAACTCTTGTCTCACAAGTATTTAAATGAAAGATTTCTTTGTGTCTCTCAGTAAAAGTTTTCATCAGAAAGGCTTTTAAGCAGCCCAAAACCTATTTTGATGCAGTAGTAAAATGAGCAGATGTTCTGCCTTTACTTTTCACAGCTGTTCAGGTGACTGAGGGTCTAACTGAGACATCAAATCAGGGATACTCACTAAGGGAGCAAACTGAAAGGTGGGTACTGACACCTGCAAGTGTTGTATAGGAGTCCCAGTGGAGAGCAAATGATGGCAAAAAGCATCTCCCAATACAGGGAAAAGGGAATCTTGAAGGCTGGAATAGCTTTCTGCTGTCTGTTGCCCACATTTACAGAATTCATTTCCGTTCTCTGCCATGGTGTAGCTGCTGACAGCAGGAATGGAAATTTGAGATGACCTTTGTTCCACTCCTGCACTTCCAACTCTGCTCTCATTTGCAAAAGCCTGAGCAGGAAATATCTACATGTGTTCCTGCTCCTCTTTGCATTTCTACCCTGAGAGCTCTTCTCCAAGAGGATCTGATGAGAAGAACAGCTGAAAAAATGTTTGCATTCACATCTTCCCAGGATTTCCACCTGATTCCAGCTTTATTCCCAGTTTACAGCACAAACTGTTGTTCTTAATCAGAAGCACATGACCCTGTGTTCAGTCCAAGTGAGTGTCACCCACTTGTAGTGTGGCAGGATTCCGACAAACCACGGCTGCTCTGGATCCACACAGTCCTGATCTGTGCTTGTCACAACTTTAGTTCAATGGAGAATTTCAATAGATATTTTATGCTGTGTGCAGTAATTAAAATATTAAAGGTAAGTCTGGAGGAACTCTGGAGAACTCCCCTAATGGCTTCTCTTCATTGTGACGCCTCCCTGCTGAGTGCAGGTGGCTAGCAGACCCCTTAGCTAAATCCCTCCCCACTTTACAGATGTTACACTGATTCTCCCTTTTTCTCCCTCACTAGTGTGTTCCCATGTGACACCATGTCTAATGCCCTAGCTAAATTCAGACAGATTTCATCTACTGCATTTCCTTTGTCTGCGTAATCAGTTCTGCTATCAAAGGGAGATATATGATTATTTGAGCATTATCTAATCTTGGTAAACTATTTAGCATTTTATCTCATTTTCTGTTTACCTCATGTAACTAACATTCCTCATTTTTTAAAATTTTTTTTTAAACCTATTGAGTGTTGAAACCAAAGCTTTGTGACCGTATTTTGTTCCAATCATTTCCTTTCTCCCTTGTTTGAAGACAAACTGTTCTCAAGTAAACTGACACAAACCCTTTGTCATTTAGCACATCTTCACCTTGCAGAACTCCTGGAGTTTCAGAGGGCAGCCCAGCCTGCCCCCTTGACTCCTTTCCTCAGACATGGAGTTTTCTTTTTCCACTACTCCTCATCATCCCTTTGCCCTACGTTTGGTGCCATCTTCCCAACAGAAAATGAAGACACTCTATTCCCAAGGGCCACAAGCAGCTCAGAGAAATGCTTTATCTAGTGCTCACCAGGAGTGAAAGTTCTTTACAGCTCTCCCTGCAGCTGTAGAGGAACACTGCTATTTTTCTTTATGTAAACAGGCCATTCTTTACATCCAGCTAAAGTAATCTCAAACAGCATTTTGACTGCAAAAACACAGAGGACTTCCCAGACTTAGATGAAAGTAGTTCGTGGAGGTTTATATAATTCTTGTTTGAATTCATTATATATGCATGGAATCATGAATCTTGCAAGAACTTTTCTAACTATGTATTTTGGTGCCTAAGGAATACTGTTCTGCAGAGATAAAAGCCCAAATCCAGCAGACCCTTGTACCAGAAGTTCTTATCTAATTTTCAACATTTATAGAAGGATAATTACCTTCCTCCTCTCACCCACCACTGTTTTAACAAGGAGTTGGATAAACTTCTTTTTCTTGCAGGGGATGTAGCAAAAGCTTGAGATGCAGTTAACCCTGTCTGGCAATCCCAGTTTCCTCATTGGCTCAAGCAGGGAGTCTTATCAGGTCCTTTACCTCAGCATTTCCAAGGGTCTTTGACAAGCCAGTTGCTTTCATTGATTTCTGAGTGTCTAAGGTGAGAAACCAAGGCTTCAGTTTCAATGGTCCAAAGACGTATTACTGTCAGGTCAAAGAGACAAGAGGATGCCAGGTCCTGGCTGCCAACTTGTGACCACTCTGGGATGCACTGTCCAGAAACCCTAGGTGTACACACGCACTAAATAACAGTAATAATAGAGGTGATGAATACACTGTGGGCTGGAGCATTGCAATTTGCTATACTGTCACGGATCAGATGAGTGAAGGAAAGATAGGAAATGATTACTCTGCAGGAGCCTGAATCAATCTCTCCTCATTCTCCATAAGACCTGGAAACATTCGGCTCTTGCAAATAATCTTTAACCAGATAGGTCATGCTATTAAAGTCAATGGCTCCTTTTGTGAGCAAGGACTACTCAGCAGGCAAAAAACTTGCTGGCCTGATTTCTAAGTCTTAAAATGCTGAGAAGAAAACGCAAAATGTTTTTAATAATTTCTTGTTGCTGCAATTCACATTTTACAACAGAGTAAAATTTTATTGATAGTTGTCATTTATTAGGAAAACAAAGAGAGAAATATGAGCAGGATGCAGATGGCATTGTGCTTTTTACATAATTGCAAAATACTTATGTTACAGGCAATTTTCATTATGTACTAATCAAACTTGTGTAATCCTGTCACTGCACTGTCAGTACAATTATTGCATCTGTTTAACAAAAAAAGTTTAATAACAATAATAAAGAAAAGTAGATAAATTAATGCTTTTCTCAATAGAGACACAAAGTGACAAAGGTCCTGCCACAGATTATGTTCTTAGCATAGAAGAAGACAGGATGAACTGTAGCATCAGTGTGAAGTACTCTGGAGAAAAGCAAGAGGTATGACAACAATCAGACAAGATCACAGGAGCAGTTAAGCCAGCTAGAAAAGATTTGTACCATGTCCCTTGTGAACACGTGAAAGCAGCACTCAGAACCTGCTGTGTTTCCTTCCCTTGCCAGGCAGAGAACAGTAACACCTGAGAGCATCCTTGTTATATGTGGCTTGGTTGTGTAGAATTTCTGGGAGATGAAGAAAGAATCAAAATATAACAGGAACAGTAAGAGAAAGGCAGAGTGTTCTTGCAGCATCCCAGAAAAAGACATCACAAATTTAGCAGCACGGGCTGTGCAGGAAGGAAAGGAGACTCACAATTCAAACCTTGTGATGGCTGCACAAACAGGCAGTGAAACTGCAAAGTGGTGCTCGAGGGCTGCTGGGTGTCAGCATGGAGACAGCATCGATGGCCACAGAAGTGATAGTTATGATCACCACACAAAACCACTACAGTCACCCTCAAATCAAGAAAAACTGTGATGGCTACAGCCTGTAAAAGCTTGCGTAAGGATCTGGCCTTGAATCTTTTTGGCAGACTGTCTGCAGACTATAGTGACCTTTGCTGAACTCTGACATCTGGTAGGAGTGGCTGCCCGTGAGGAGAGTGCAGACTGTCCCTTTACTCACATGCTGGGGCTTTGCCACAGCTGGTCACAGCAGTCTCCAGCTTCAAACTTCCAGTGTTCAGCCAGTCTGCTGCAAAACCCTGAGTGGAGCACCTTGAGAAGGGAGATCCTCTGTGCTCCTGAGACTTTGTGTCCCTGGTAGCTGAGGAAGAGCAGATCCTTGGAACTCTCTGTGCAGCCATAGGAGCAATGGCAGGCACCTCTGATGCTCTGACACAACTGCAGACTCAAAGCAGAAGCCTCTCCTTGGTTTTAGCCAGCTACTGCCTAGGTGTCCCTACAGGGAAGCAATTTTTGCTGGAATTAGGGTTAATCTCATCACTCTTTTGCACACTGCTGGCTTTCACACCCAGTGCACCTTTAGCCATGCCAGCCTTACAAACCACAGGAGCCTTGGTGGCCTTGGAACATCTCCCTACCTTTTCAAGCATTCAGGAACACGTTCAGCTCTTGTACAATCCCCAAGGTTTCCGTTCTGCCTGTTGATATTCACATGCTGCTTGGGTCCTTAGCTATGGAGAGAGACCTAAAGTAGGATTTTCAAAGGCTTTTTCTTCTGAGCACAGCTGAGATCTTACAGGAGAAACACCTGGAGCCCAGCCAGTGTCTCCTTTCTAGTGTGGTCATGGCACTGATTTATGATGCAGGAGATGTGGATTCAGTCTTTTCTTCTACAGAGGATTTGAACCCACACTCCAGGCAGGGAGTCTACCACCAGTGCTTTGACTACTCAGTGCTTTGATGCTAATTTCATATCTTTTCTTTTGGTGCCATTCCAAAGTTTTAGGAATGAGTATTTTTAGAGTGCAGTTAAAGCAATTACTTCTTTGTGTGTAGATATGGGATTTCTTTTTTTTGAGGGGGCCACAAAAGTTTTGGTTTTTTTGGTAAGTCAAAAAAGATGCAGGAAAATGCATGGATATTATCTGGAGAGCTTTGGTAACTTCCTGTTGAGGAATCCAATAAGATCTTTCACTGATTTTTGGGAGAGTTTGAAAAGGCCTATGCTTCATGCAACAGCATGAACATCTGTGCTGGACAGCAATTTTTTAAATTAAATCTGAGTTGTTACTTGCTATAGATAGTTCTGAAAAGCTCCAATGTGTGTTTTTTCAATGATACCTGAACTTGAAATTTGTGCACAGGAGGAGACTTTGGCAATACATAGAGACCGGAAAAAAAAAAATTCCAATCTAAGAAAAAGGCTATGAATTCTACATAAAGCATTTATAAATAAAGTCACAAAAGAATACCATGGCAACAAAGAAAGAAAAGAGATGAACTCTTCATTATAAAGGACAAATCATATGATATCTTTATTATAAATTTTATAATCTCTATTTTCTCTTGCAGTATCTTAAGACACAATCTTGGTTAAAGCACTGTGGAACTGTTATTTTCCTCCATATAAAACCCATTGACTTTCAGGGAAATTTCACTGAGGAAATGTCTTCTATATGTAAGCAAAACAAAATATTGCTCTTTAAAACAGGGTATTCAGCATATAAACAAGCAAATAAAAAGCATTTAATCCACAACCAACCATAAAATGAACACTTACTGCTAGGCACAAAAGTCTCAAAGCAGAGAAAAATCACCAGAGGTCAATAGCAGGCAAAAAAATTTGAACAATTGCTGCAAAATATTAGCACTTTCCTATAAATTTCCTGCTTCCACTCTCTCACCCCTGTACTGGTTTTGGCTGGGGTGGAGTTAATTTTCTTCACAGTGGCTGGTACGGGGCTGTGTTTTAGGTTTTTGTTGATAACACAGAGATGTTTTTGTTGTTGCTGAGCAGGGCCTGCACAGAGCCTAGTCCTTTTCTGCTTTTTTTACGTCCACGCTGGTGATGAAGCTGGGGGTGCAGGGCAGGCTGGGAAGAGACACAGCCAGAACAAGTGACCCAGACTGACCAAAGGGATATTCCAGACCAGGTGACATCATGCTCAGTATAGAAAGTGGGAGGAACAAGAAAGAAGGGAGGCACATTTGCAGTGATGGTGTTCGTCTTCCCAAGTCACCATTACGTGTGATGGAGCCCTGCTGTCCCGGAGATGGCAGAACCCCTACCTGCCCATGGGATGCAGGGACTTAATTCCTTGCTTTGTTTTGCTTGTGTGCTTGGCTTTTTCTTTCCCTATTAAACTGTCTTTATCTCCACCCATGAGTTTTCTAGCTTTTACCCTTCTGATTGTCTCCCCAATCCCACTGGTGGGGGAGTGATTGAGTGGCTGCGTGGGCCTTGGCTGCTGGCTGGGGTTACACCACGACATCCCTCTTGTGTTAGAGCCATGTGCTGGTCCTCTGGTGTAGGGCATCTCTACTTTATTGCCTTTGCACTCAGAGCAGCCTCTGATCTTAAACATCAAGCTCTTTCACACATGTGAAAGTGACTGTCATGAAAATCATACTTATATTTATATTTATACTCTTTAAAATTCCTAGAAATTCTTTCGCTTCTCACGTATTTAGGTCTATTGAGTTTCCAATACCAGGTTACAAAATACAGCCCATGTGTTGGCCTCCAGTTAATAAGGATTTTCAATCCTCTAAGATATCCTGCCTGACCTCTGCCTGACAATCCAAAAGACCTGGATCTCCCAAGAGCCAGTACTTTCCTGTACTTGGTACCCGAGTGAGATATCTGGGATGGTCTGACACATCTCAAAGAAGTTCTATCTTTGTTTCAGCAACAGAATCTCATTCCTATGGAGAGATCTACCTCCCTAAGTTCAGGTGTCAGGGATGTCAACATCCATGTTGAAGCTTGCTGCCTGTTCAGTGGTGACCCAGTTGATAGTCAGTGACATTTAGAGCGTGATTCATCAGACCAAATGTCAACATCAGTTTTAAAAATCAGTGGACTGTGGTCTAAACTTCTTTGATTAGTATGGGAGCCCATGGTGAGTTGTACATATGGACATATTTGGGAAAGGTATATGAATCCCACCTGGTCTCAAATGAGACATTGTATTTCCATATAGTTTTAAGGCACCTCGTCCTTTTTTTTCATTTTTCTTTTTTTCTTTTTTTCTTTTTTCTTTTTTCTTTTTTCTTTTTTCTTTTTTCTTTTTTCTTTTTTCTTTTTTCTTTTTTCTTTTTTCTTTTTTTTTTTTTTTTTTTCCTTTTTCCTTTTTTTTTTTTTTTGTGTGTGTGTGTGTGTAGTCATAACTAATCTGTAAAAGGGAAGTGTTTGACAAAGCTGTTAAGCTCAGGACAGATCTCACAGATGAAGATCCCCCCCAACACACTTTTTTAAGTGCTAGAAGATATGGATAAAGAGATGGTAACTCACTTTAGGATCACAAATGAGCCACCTTTGTGCCTGTGGACTGCAGGTCTCTGTTCTTTGTGAACTGAATGTGCGTGTGGCAGGGAAGGGGCAAGGAAGGAGAGGACACAATTAATGTGTTCTGCCCACTGATGTAGAACTGTTCTTTGAGCTTCATATTTGCTGTTGACTACCCCATTTAAAGAGAATTATAATGATAAAATGACCAGGCCATTTTCACATGCTCTGATTATTACCTTTACAAGTTAGAAGAGAGGCACATTTATAGGAAGTTTTGTATTATAGTTAAGAAACATAATTTTCTCTTTATTGTTTCTCTCTAGCTTTCTCACTTTTGTTTTTGCAATTATTTTGATTAAATTTACCCCATGATCTTATTTTTTCTTTGAAAACCTAATAGCAGGTTAAAAAATAATCACAGCTGATAGGACAAAGAATTGTTGTAGGGTTTACTGGTTTCTTTCTTTTCCTTAAAAGTTATAGCTGTAGGACTTTAAATACTACATAAAACACCAGAATTACTCTGAAATGGTGTAAGAAAATGCTGCCCTAAATTAGAAATTTACATCCATTCTCGCCTCTATGTGCTGATCCATTTTTAAAGCACTTGCAAGATTTGTTGTTATTTTGAGGCTAGAAAATAGACTCCAGTTCTCTTATGGAAGGAGATATTGTATTCCTACTGTTTGATAAAAGCAGGAGAAAAGGAATTTAGTTCTGTCATGAAAAGAAATAATAAAAATAATCTCTTCTTGGTGAAAGTGCAAGGTCAGTTCATTTCCTTACATTGATTGGTCACTTCCTCCCTCTTTTTATCTTAGTAAAATATTTTCTTTTGTCTGGTCCTGCTGTTGTGAGTTAGTTCTATTAAATCCTGATTTGTGTGTGTAATGTGAATATCATATCTTCTCAGGGCTCGCATCTATAGGGATGTGTCCATAAATCCAGTTTTGTTTTGTGTTGTTTTTTAAAAAAAGACATTTAATTCATAGTGCATTTATTATGGTTTTTCCCACTGGTTATGCTGCAGGAGAGCTGAGACCCTCCAGTGAGGATCATTTCTCAGTGCAAGGCGCAGTACATGCTCCTCATTAGCTATGTCTTATTTATGAAAAATACAACAAGTAGGTGTCTCAGACATTAGAAAGGCCCAGGTAAAAGATCCCAATGGAGCAGGAGGAAGGCTGTGTGTTCAGACTGAACATCTTTACACTTTGGACTTTAGTAAATTAACGTCAGATGCATACAGTGAGGCACCTGCAAATAGCCGGAGAGCTTTGTGTTCTGGCCAGTCCTGGTAATTTGTTACAGGAAGCACAGATGGGGGGTGTTCTCAAAGAGACTTTAAAGAGGAACTTAAAAGAGGGATGGACTTTAGAGATTATTCCTGAGTTATAGGTTAGACTTAAAGAATCTTGTTGAAAAGCATATAAGGGATGCTATAAAAGAGTTGTGTGAACAGGAGAGACCTGGGAAGAGGGAGGTCATGAAAATGTACAAGGGCAAGTGCAACTATTTTTGTACAGCTAAAGATGCAGAGGTAACCTCCATCTGATGTCAGTGACTCACAGAGGAATCATGAAGGGACTCGAGAAAATAGGTGTAGCGCCGATAAAAAGCTAATAGCATATCCGAGAGCAGATTTAAGAGCAGGGCAGCAATCAGGAGGCCAGGGGTGAAATCTAGACTAACATTCTTTCTGCAATGCACGTGGAAAGGGTGGCTCGGGTAAGAGGCCAAAGCAACCCATTTTGTGGCAGCTACATTTAGCTGTTAGCAGGGGGAGAAGCACCACAGGCAAAGGTTGGTGGAAGAGACATGCCAAGGGTTGAGAAGTGTGTTTTCAGGCTGTAGTCAAAAGTGGTTGAGTAAAATAATGGACAGTGCAGAGGCTGAGCTTCTGAGGACTTCATAGAAGTGAGAAGATAGAAAAGCAAAATTGTAGAATCTAAGAAATGAAATGAATAAAAGCATGAGCAGAAAAGAGGAAGGAGGAAACTGGGGTTACAGGATACCTATTTACAGAGAGCAGAAAAAGTCTGATTTTAAGGAATGATGTGTCTGACTGAGTGAACTATCTGAGGGGTCATGGCAGATGACAAGAAAATAGACACAAGGGGTTTATTATGACTAAGAGCTCTGAAGTTCTTGAACAGCAGAGCAGAAAGAAGGAGCCATGGACAACCATAAATGGTCCAGAATCCAGAAAGAGCTCAACACCTCCTGTAAACACAAATAGATCTGCCTACCACAAATTTTATTTATCCTGTGGAGTCTTAAAGTACAAGAATGGTATTTCAAAAATAGTATTTCATGACCAAGAAAAGCATCACCATGGGTTCTTGCCTGAGAATAGAGCCAGACTCCCTGACATTTACAGGAGATATCTGAAGGTCATTTACAGCACTCAGAGACCGGGCACTTTCAGTCTCTCTCTCTGCCTTTTGACTTCAGCTCTTGCTTCAGTGACATCCCCTGTTGGTTTGGGTAATGGTAAGTGGCAGAGTGGCCAGGAGCTGCTGCCTCCCCCCGCGCAGGGCACTCTGTGTGCTCGCTCTAATTGCGCGTTGGGGGCTGCTGCGCTGTCCCTCGGAGTGAGCACAGATCAGAAGTCAATTGTCCATTCTAATCAGATTTAGCCAAAATATATGCCACGTGAAGTTTCAAGTGACTGGAATTAGCTTACACACAGTAAACATTTCAGGTCTAATCTGATCATTTTAAGTGAAAACTAGTGAGCTCTAACCGTAAGGAAGAAAAAGCCATGCGATAATCGATAAACCAGGAATGATCTGAGAGAGGGGACCAGTGTGTCAGATTAATCATCCTACCAGCTGACCAGATTTATGACATGAAGCACATTAATCACATACCTTCAAAAAAAAAAAAATGGGCTTTATACTACACAAACATTACCCACAGCCTTTACAGTGGTAATTTAATTTGTGAAGATTGCTTCTGAGACAGCAATGGGATATGCTACAGCTGAAAAATATACAAATATTCATAATTCTTTTCAAACAGCTATTGTATTAATGTCCTCCTGGGCACTTTTCTTGAAGTGGCTCTCTCTTGTGACATGGCTGTACATTCTGTTTCTCAATGCTTACACCTGAGTGATTAGATGTAACATGGACTCTACACTGCAATTTAATTTCTCAACAGGAATCTTGTTCTCATCATAATAATAAAAACAAGCTTTGTTTCCAGATTGATTTTTTTCCTTTTGTTTGTTACCAGAATGTCTCCCTGTATGCAATTTTTAGAAGCAGTTTTACAGAGAGATTGATTTTTTCTTACATGAAGCCTCAGTTTTCACGGTACCAACCCGTTCTCTCTTCCCTTATTATGCTGATTCTTTCAAGGAAGGGGAAAAGAAGGAAGGGAATGTCCGTTTCCAGTAAGATTTTTTTTTTAATCCTTAAGTATGTACACTCTATTAAAACTCTTTTAGGTTTGTTGTTGTTAAGACAGATTTTACTTTTATATGGATCAAGCTCAATATTTCACCTCCCAAAGAAAGGCCAGAGCTGCCCTCTGCTAGAGAGTGAGTGCTAACAGTTTAAGTCAAATTTACCTAGATACTATACATTTTGCAAACTGAGTGTTTCAACGAGCCTAAATGAAACTTTTTGACAAACCCAAATACAATTCTTAATAGGCATTAAGAAGCAAAGAAAGCTGGGAAAAAAAACCAAACCAACCAAACAAATAAATAAATAAAAAGCAACAAAGAAAAATCAAAACAAAAAACAAAAAAAAATCTGCTGGAAACAGCGTTAGGTCTTTGTGTTCCAGTTTAGATGAGCAGAAGGTGTATTTTTCTAAAATAATTAATGTAAGCTAATGAATCAGAGAGAAGGAAGAGACAAGAAAATGGAATATTTTTTTATTATATCCATAAACATGTCCAGTTCCCTGAATTTTCCCTCCCAAGTCATTTTGGCTTGCAGTTAATACACATTTGACTGTGTTATCCAGCCAGGAGAGAAGTCAAAAAATTCTTTCGTCCTGAATTCATTGTGACAATCAAAAAACCCCCAAACTGATAAACCAAGCAAACAGTAGGGATGCATCTCAGGCACTGGAGAAGTCCAAGCAGACAGCATCCACTTGGGTATTTGTGTTTTACTGCTCAGACATCCACATTACAAATAAAGTGATGTATTGCCCAGATGTGGTGTTGGTACTGTGGCTATGCCAGTGCAGTGGCTTTCTTACTGAGAGCATGCAAAACTTGGGGATAAAGTTCCATTCTCAGAGTGGTTCCTTTCTGTTTTCTCTGCTTCAGACCTGCTTTTTTCAAACTGCTTTAGATTTATCGATATATTTTTTTAAATTATTATTATTTATTTCTTCAGTTTAAATCCAATTTTGATAAAAGGTCAAACTTGTGCTAAGTGAGGAATAAACCATGGTCAGAACATTCTCTGCCAAAGAGGAATGTCTCCTAACAACAACAAGAACAAATGTTATTATCCTTCTTCTACAGGGAAGGAGCTGAGACACAGGCAGATTAAGAGTTCTACCTAAGACTAGAAAAAACTCCTCTAAGACAGGCAAAACTGAACAAAAGAGAGGAACTCCCCCATTTTTCCTTTCTGTATTGCCTGGAACAAGCTCATCCATGCTTTAGTCCTCTTACAATGCATTCCCATACATTTTCGTCATGTCTATGTTCTTGCTTGTTCACATTCTCCTGTACCAATTCAAAATACTGCTGTAAAAATTAATTTCCTGCTGTGGCCCCTCTGACCATGCCATCTCCCTCCCCATTTCAGTTCCCCCCTCTCCATGGCATCAAGCACACCTTCTGTCTTCATTTCAAGCTCCTTCACAGCCCAGACTTTGTCCATGCTTTATCAATATGACAGTTCCCTCCCACCTAGCCCAGACGTGAGCTGTCCAAGCCCACTCTTTATTTAGGAGTGTCTCCCTCTAAAAATTCCTGAAGAATTTCATTTCCCTCCTTCAAATCCCACCTTAAATTGCTCTGGTGTGCATGACAAGCTGGGCATTGCTGGGCTGCAGTTGTGCTGACACCAGAACCAACCGCAGGGCCTGCTATTGATGCTCTGGCTCCTTCTGCTCTCCCATCTGTCCGCATCCCTTGCTTTCCACTGGGAGCTCTTCCAGCACAGACCACAACTCTGTGTCCTGGTGGTAAAGCCCCTGGAACAGGAGGGCCATGGTTCATGAGAGTGGCACCTATTTGTAAAGCACTAAAAAGAGTAAATCAGTGTCATAACACCAGCAATTAATTTGGTCAGTAACACCAGAACCAAAAGCAGTAAGTCACTGCCACTGAACCTTAGCCCAAGCCAAGAACAATGATAAAAACACTGAACATCTTTTATATTTCGCACATCCATGAATTCAACCCGGTACAGGTTTTCCCTTTTTGTGACAGCATTGCAGTATTGGCCTGGGTTTGATATCACATCCTTTCTAACCTCCAAATGCTATTGCTGTTGCAGTCATTCATTTGAGGGATGATCTATTTGACTGCTGAATAGTCTAACAATAAGATAGCTTGTGGAAATAGAAGCCTGGCCAAAAGATTTCTCTTCTGATGGCATCCTCTGCCAATAAGCATCATCAAAATCTGTCCTGACAGGACAGATACATGCATGTTGCTCTTGGATTCCAGTAAACCTGAAATTAAGTTGCCAAATTCAGCATTAGAGTTCAAACTATCCATAGGGGTCAGTTCAATGGCAGTGGTGCCATGGCACTACAGCACATAGGACCTGTCATTCTCCCATGAGTTGTTTCCACAAGTCAGGCACATAAAATCACTGACATTATTTTAATGAGTTAGTTTTCGGGAGATTAGTCTCACCATGAGTTGGATTATTCTGAACATATGGAGACCCAGTCTGGCTATGAAGTATGTAAAAGAATGGCAGAGATTTGGGAATGCTGACTTTTTGAGATGAGTGAATCTTGTGTTAAATAATTTAACTCTTCATACCACTGTTGGGACTGGTTTGTTGTCTCATTTTGAGGAGGTTTTTTAACTTACAGCAATGACGGTCACTGTAGGCAACTCCAGTTTAGTTCTGTAACAAAGCACAACGGAGCCCAGGGTTGTGTATATTTATGAAAAATCAGATTTATAACAGTAGAACATGGAAGAAGCCAGACTTTGGAACAAATGTAGGCTAATGCTGAAGTTTAGTCATTTCTTCTAGCAATACAAGAAAACCTTGGGAACAAAAAGTGCACATGAGATTCTCTGAGATCAGGGCTCACTGAACTCAAATTTCATGGATGAAAATCTCAGAGACATCCAAGGGAGTGAGAAGCCTCACTTGTTTGGGTTTTTTGGTTTTTTGGTTTTTTTTTGATTGTGTGTGTAGTTTTTTGTTTGGTTGGTTTGTTTTTTTGTTTTGTTTTGTTTTGGTTTTTTTTGTTATGATTTTTTAGCATTTATGAGCTCAATCCATGTGAGGGATTAGGTGCCTAACAGCTGCATAATTGCAGTCATAGAACTTAGGCTAAGCAGCTCCTCAGTTGGTAACCAAATTCTGAATGACCAGAAAACCTCATTTTCTGGTAGTAACATTGCCCAAGGTCAGCCATCATTTATCCATTGTGAATAATCAGTCTCTGTCTCACCACTGTTCTTTGTTTAAATTCACAATAAAGACATCGTTATACCATCCACCCTGTTACCTGTGAGTCCCATCTGCAAAGACATTTTGGAGAATGAGGAGACTTGTACAGAACATTCTACCCTGTAGTCTATTGATTAGAACAAATGCCTGACTTGGGAGTTTCAGTGTCACCTTTGCCCTCTGCCTGAGATCTCTAATTCTTAGGAAAGAATCTGGACCACAACAGAAGAAGAAATTGTATTTGGAGGAAGCCTTTACAATTTCCATATCTTCTGCTGGAGCTCATTCCCTTTTTAAGGAACAGTTGAGTAATAGCTGAGGAGTAGCAGTAGTAGTAGCAGCTATTAATTGCAGCAATCATTAGCATTCAGTTTCTTTCTCTTCCTGACTGGTGATTCAGCCTCTGTGTTTGCAGAATAGTTCTCATGAGTTTTATCTCTTGGTGGTCTAATAAATATGTAGGGAATCTGACCAAAGTAAAAAAAAAATTAAATGGGAGAACTTTAGAGCCTTTTTCTCCAGGCTCCAGAGCTCCCCTTCAGCTCCTTTCTCACAGACCATGGGGTTTTATGGCAAACATGGGAATGAATGTTCAGAGATGGAAGAGGACTACGAGTCTGGATCATCTGTGAGGCTGGGGATTGTTTAACCACAGAGAAGAAGAATGTGACTCAGAATTTCTCGGGACAATCTGGTTCAGGTGTCCAGTTCCCTAAAGCCTGGAGCTAATTATGTGCTCAGTGCTGTGGCATGGCTCACTCCAACCCTTTCCTTAGGATTTTTGGTTGACTGCAGGGAGGATGATGGGGAACAGGGCTCAGTTCAAGACTCTTTGGATCCTCTCAAACAATTGGCTCCCTGCCTGGTGAAAACAATGTCAGCATCAGATGCTTGTTAAAGCTGTCTCACTCTGGACATTTTCTGTAGCCTCACATCGTACCAGTTTTGGATTAATTCTACTGTGTAAAATGGTTCAGTCGCTGAAGTCACACTTCACTTACACTGAAGTAATCTGTGCTTTAAAGCTGGTGGTCATAAAATATTATATTTCTCAGGCTTGCAAATAGATGCAGTTCCATGTTCTTCAATGGGCCACACTTTTTTTTTCTTTTGATGAAGAATTTGCCCCTTTTTAAAAAGTGTTCAGGTATCACATAGTTGTGGTAAAAAGCATATAGCTGACATCACTGACTTTTCATCTTCTGGGTTACTCAATGCCTTTAAAATAAAACATAAATTATTCTTAAACAATATGATTTCAACCAGCAGAAACTTTGGGGATTAGTTCAAGAGCTCAGGTGGGACAAGATAAAAAGTTTAAAATTATCTCCTCTAACTTCTTACTCCCTGACTCTACAGAAAACTGATATTACTCAGCCTTACTCCTGACCATAATATAAAATCAAAAGGGGATTTAATATATTTTATTTAACACAAGGAAAGCTATTTCAAAAGAGGGGAAAGGATAAGTCTTCTGCAGGCTCACCACAGGCTCCCATTACAAGGTAGTTAACCCATTATTTTTATTTCAGCATAGATCATGATTAATCAGAGCTATTGTTCAGGTGTTCTGAAATCTGGCCATTTTCAGTGGTTTTGAAAGATTTGAAAAAGGTTTCCTGCACAAGCTGCTCTCTGTTCAGTCATACCAGCAAAAGTACCTGCTACCTGAACAAGGAAGCTGTTAGACCCTTCTCTGTTGTTTGTCAGGATAATTCAATTGATGTTCTACCTAGAACCCTGCAGGACCACAGCTGCTGCAGTGGATAGACCTTCGTTAAGTCTTAAGTGACTGATTTAACAAGCTGTGCTAATGAAACGAGGGTTTAATGAGGTGCTTTTAGCTAAGTTCAATGTATTTTTTCCTCTTCATCTCAGCCCTACATTTCCTGAATTTTTTACAACATAGCTTAACAAATCCCCTCATTTTTTCAACTAGAATGACCCTTGATATCTTGTTAATAGTTGAACATATAATATTCAGCTATTCCAATCAACTTCAACAGTGGCTGTTGCTTTTGTCTAAGCAGGAGCTACTTGCAAGGCTAAGGATCACGATACTGGACTGAAGGCCCTTTAGCCTGACTCGTAGTAGTTCACATGTCCTCTGCTCCCAAATTAGATTCAAAATTATACCTTTGATAAGTGATACGCCTCATCTTTCGCAGTGCCATGTTGCAGCATTTAGGAAGCTGTGTCACTTTTTTAATGACAAATATTAAAATCAAGCTCTTTGATTTCAGAAATCAACATGTTTACTTATCAGCTCCCCCGTTTGATCCAGACTCACATAGTCATTAGCAGAGATAATGACAAATTGCCCCGTGTGACTGGGATGTGAGCTGAAGCCTCAAATAACACAGAAGTAGTACACAGATCACCCAGCATAACTACCTTACTTGAAAGCGACTCTAATTTTATAAAGCAAGTTGTCAAATCGATGTCTCTGCTGTCAAACAAAAATATATTTTTAAAGGAATGCCTCAAAAATCCATAGAGGAAATGCAAGTCCAGCATGACATTTGTTTGATTTCATTCCTCAGGCGATGCCGTAAAAATTGATCAGACCACATTTAATGGAGAAATCATTGGAAGTCTAATTCAACTGCAGACATATTTATGAAGAACAGTTAAAACCCACTGATATGATACAGGATGATGCTTGTTGTAGTATTATTAATAGCTAGGAAGATGCAGTTTCAACACAGGATTTCTACAGGAACTCTGTGATACATTTTCAGCAGCTTTTGTACAATGAATTGTTATTAAAACAGCACAACCTTCCAAATTGCTGTTAGCTAAAGATGGGCTTTGTATGACTAGATATTTATCCATTTTGACCTTTAATGCCTTTTACAGTAATTGCTGATCCAATAAAAATCTACTTTATCAGTCTTGCCGTGGTAGAAATATGACTGCAAGCTTTTGCTAGTCAGCCCCATGGCAATCTGCTACTTAAAGTCCTGATTTTGTTTAACTCATTCTTCCCCATGAAGAATCACAGAGTGTTTTGGGTTGGAAGGGACCTCTTTTACCATCCCCCTGCCATGGGCAGGGACACCTTCCACTAGATCAGGTTGCTCCAAGCCCCATCCAGCTTCCAGGGATGGGGCATCCACAACTTCTCTGGGCAGCCTGTGCCAGGGCCTGACAGTAAAACATTTTTTCTTAATATCTAATCTAAACCTGCTCTCTTTCTGTTTAAAGCCATTCCCCCTTGTCCTGTCACTACAAGCTCTTGTAAATAGTCTCTCTCCATATGTTGGCTCTCCCAGGTCTGCAATGAGTTGCACTGGATGATCTGCATGTAAATGCCCAGCAGTAATTAACTTGGTGATAAAGAATGATTGCCATTTTCTAATACTACAGGTCTCTGTGAAATCTTTGCAACTGGGGTGCAAGCACATTAATCAATATGGGGGGTTCTGATAAAGGCTGTAGTATTTTTAGCTCTTTGAAAGACGACATTGGTGCTCCTTACGTGTTTCAATTACTCTTTTCTTCTCCTCCCTCTGTCAAACTTTTTGCACATCATTACAGAAAAAAAAGAAAAACCACCAAATCCTGAACAAGTGAAACTGCCTTTTTCTCTAAGGACTGCCATCCTCGAGGGCACCTGCCAGGACTGTGGTTCAGCAGGGCATCTTTTGGAGGAAGAAGGGAATGCTCAGTAATCTGACCTAGGTTGCAACTCCTTTAGTATAAAGTGGACCAACACAATACACTTTTCTTCTTCACAGCTCTGATAGCCCATTAGGCTGGAGAGGAAGGCTCTTGGAGGTGGAGCCTTTTTCATACCTAAGCAGTGCCAGCAAATGCTCATAGTAGGGATGAAGCCTTGTTCTTAATCCAAGAGTCACAGATAAAAAAAGTCACATACATTGAAGCCTACATACATGCACACAGCAAACAGACAAAATAGAAATAATCTAAATTCTGGATTCTCAGATTCTCTGATGCGTCTTCACGCTCTTCTTAGCAGACTGAGCACAGCAGCTTGTCTGAAAGATAAGACATATTACATGAAAAAAATTAGCATCTAAAATTTACCATTTTAAGATTTATGATTTGATCTCTTGTCTCTGGCTCTATACAATCAGGTAAACACCTTGGTACTGGGACAGAAAAATGGCTGTTAATTGGCAGGAATTTTATGTACATAGTGATTTTTCATTCTGATTTTTTCAAAGTGCAAAGTACCTCCACAAAAGTTTCTCTCAGTGACTAGGAATGCCACACATCCAAGTGTGCAGAACTGCCTGACTTGCTCTGGACTGCACACAGCAGCCCTTATTGCTTTCTTCAGGTAAATCCCAGCTCTGAGAGGGCTTCACAGCCCTCTGGGGAAACTGCAGCCAGCTTCTGTAATGCTGGGTCCTGGGATATTCCGGATGTCCCTATCTTATATCCTTTATGTTAAGAGAAAAACATCAGGAACAAGACACCAAACCTAAGTTTGCAGATTGGTGACTGCAGGGTGGTGCATCAGATCATCTTCTTGGGGTCACAGAGATGCAGTGGGATGGCCCAAGACCAGAAGCATGTTCAGAAGTGAGAATATAATGAGAGAAAATATGTGTAGGTTGCATTAAGGCTGTGAGACAGAAGGAATTCCCATTCCATGGGATATCCAGAGGGCTGAAATCAGTTTAAAACCAGGGTTGACAAACACTGTGAGGAGAGTAGAGAATCAAGAGCAGGATGTAAAAGGATGTTTGCTCACCAAAGGATCACAGAGTGATGACAAACTGGGGACATGAGGCTGCCATGTGTGACATGGTGGGGAGAAATATTTTTCTTAGCCTTTCCATGCAGATACTGTTATTCAACCTTAGTTCTTTGTCCCCAGAATCATTATCTGCTGCCCTCACTCTCTAAAAATAAAAATTCTCCTTGTCTTAATAGGAAACGTGCCCATGGGAAGGGAATCAGGAATCAGGGAATGTGGAGGGGGTTTTTTTTGGCCATGTTTCATGGTGAGGGCTCCAAGCAGTAATCTGTGAAGTTTACATCAAACCCTCTTATATCTCAGGCTGGCACTTTCTGCCACCAAGAACATGTGTGTGTAAAAATATGCATAAATCCCACATTTATTTGATTGGGATAATTTGAAGGAAATCTCTGGTCCACAGAGGTAGGTCATGCAGGATTTATCCACCTTGTGGTGACTGCTGTTTTCAGTGTAACTGGATGATTTTGTGCCTTTGGCAAGACTTTCTCAGAATCTTTTTAATGCTGAAAATCACATTAATGTGTGAAGGGCTGAGCAGACAGATTTACCTGTTGCTTTCCCAGGAATATGTGAGAATGAGAGCAGCTTTGCACCTCTCTAATATGAAGGATTTTGAGAAGAAACTTCTCCCGGGAATCAGATGCAGTCACCTTCCAACTGATCCTGCTGTAAATATTAGAGACATCTGTGAGTTTTTCTGTAGAACTGTGAAACAGTTAGGGGTGGATTAATGGGCTGAATTAAATGTTGTCATGACTTGTAAAGTCAGTTTACTTAGGCTGTAATTATAATCTGCCTGAAATGATAGGAGCTGAGAGGTGGTTTCACGGGCCCTGGCTGGGGAAGCGGCGGGCGCGGGAGGGAGTGGGAGGGATGCTGGGATTCTGGAAATGCCAAAGCCGTGGTGGCTCCTGCACTGAGAGGAAATTCTCCTTGAGCACAGCCAGAAGTGCATACCACTGAAGCATGAAGATCTGCAGCTCTTCAGATTTTAATGCTGATGAACACAGAATAGAACCAGAAATTTGCTGGAAAATTGAGGTTTTGGTGAGAGAGTGATAAAATAATTCACTAATGCTTGTTCAATTTTGTACTTTTTTTTTTTAAAGTTTGCTTCATTGTAAAATGCAAAGTTTTATTTTCCATCCATACTTATTCTAGCAATAATGATTTAAAGAGATAAGCAGTAAAATCTCATAAAGAATAAATCTTTTGTTTTGCCAGCTAGTACATCTAGAAAAAAACATTGTGCAGCATATAAGAACTGGTACATACAAAGTTTTAAAGTTAAAGAAAATTATTTTTGATATCACTTTTGTTTTTCCAGGACCCAAGATGATCACATTTCTTTTTCATTTTGACTCAAATTACTTTTTACAATTATTAAATTCAACATCAAACCATAAATAAATATACTTCATCTAGCTCCATACCTACTGTTTCAGCTCCATGTTATTAATTCATAAATCACTGAAGAAAGGATTTTAAGAGTACTTCTAAACTTGCAGTGCATTTTGTTAACAGTTGTAACCAAATAAAAAAGACAGAGAATTAAAAAAAATGAAACAGATAATGTTACCATTTGAAAAAAAAAAATGATATGCCAAGATAAGCAAAAGTATTTCTTTTATGTAAATTTCATTAAGTAAACTCTAAAAAGTTGTATTTCTTCTACAAGTGGCAATTCTCCCCCACAGCCTATTATTCCAAACCAGATGAGTAAGAAATTATTTTATTCACTACAGACTAACACTTCTGGTTTTGCTCATTAGTATCTGGTCTCAAGTCACTTAGATCTGTGAAGTTCCATGTTGAGCCTATTGGGTGGTTTCACGTCATATTTCAGCAGGAATTTTTCAGAATTAATGGGGTTTTTTCTTAATTCACCAAGGTAAAGATTTCAATAATGTCTTAAGCTACATTTGCCAGTTAAGCTTAGTAACCCAGGATCAGCCCATTAAGTTTGGATTTTTTTCTTGAGCTTTTTTGTTACTTTTATGTTATTTTTAAGAGAAGTCAAAACAAGAAGTTTTGTTCCAACAGCCCAAATTCACTGTTTCCTTCCATACATGTGAGCTGAATCTCCACTTTTTTTATGAACTAAGAAAACTGTTTGGTGATAAGGCTAAGTCAAATCAGAAAATATTTAATCAAATGTAAGTTGATTATACAGTCTGGAATGATCTATTTAAAGTTACAAGCTTCAGAATTTAGAAATTTATCAGTGATACTAAAATTGGGATGTCTGTGTTATGACATTTCTCACTTACTGCAACATTTCCCTCTCCCTTCCTGCAGTCCCATATGTTTGTTTGAAGCATCATGCCCTGGGAAAAACTGGGAAATGAGAGTTGGACCTGCTTAACAGTAAAGAGTGAAGTGACCACTGAAGTCAAGGCACTGAAGTCTGAATGTCAAACTTTTGCCAAGCAGAGTAAAACTGGATGTTACATAAGCACCTGTCCCAAATCAGCACAAATGCATTAATGGCATTGAATAGTAATATATTTCAGTTTGATTTTATCAAAATGGAGACCAATTATGAACTAAAGCCATGCAATCAGACACCAGATTTATGGATCAGTCGATTTTAGGGACAGTGACTTAAACTGTGACATTAGTACAGCTTTTCTTACCTACAAGTCAAGAATTCAGCCTCTGATCATTTTTATGCATTTCCTACCCTGGAGCCGTGCACCTGCATCTCTACAAACTCTTTCTGGTTCAGCGAAGGGATAGTGAGATTTGGAAGCAGTAATTTGTCATACAAGCATTCTCTAAATGTTTGTCTAAAAGAACATTACAATAATTCTTCAGGCCTTTAGCAATGTAGAAACTGAAACTGAGAGAACACATTGCCCTGCTGCTCTATGTTCACTGTTAAAGCCTCAAATCCTTAGAGTTTCCTCAGTTTCTTAGTTTTCTAAGAGATGAGAACATTAATGATCCTTATCTAGTCTAAATAAAATATTCCTAATCATTGGCAATACATTGTTAACTAGAAATTGGAGAAAAATTGCTGTTGGTGGGAGCAGTAGAGGATGCTGTTCTTGTGCTTCTTTCTTATGAAGGGAAAGAGAATGACAAGAAAGTATCAGGATTTGGGGAAAGGGCTGAAAAAATGTACACATGATTCAATCAAGGAGAGATCATGGATTAAAAAATATGTTGGGAATCTGCTCCTCTCCTTGAGTTTGAACACGTAGTGCATTGAGCCCAGCTGTGGAGAGGCAAAGAAAGCCTTCATTTTCCAAAAAACACCTACCAGCTATGGAAGAAGCAGAAACCTGGACTGCAGTCCAAGGCACTTCTCTGCTGGAAGTCACTGGAAGTGGTTTGGTGGGGTTACAGGGTGTATCTGAATCACTGCAATATCTGGGCCTAGTCTGCAAGTCCAAAGGATCCCCAAACTTTAGCTGCTTTAGGGATGGGTCGGCAGCTGACCAGCTGAGGGGATGATCCAAGGAAATGTGGGAAGACACTGAACTCTGAGAGGTAAATCGTCTATGACTCATGAATCTGTGGCAGAATATCATTTAGAGATGCAAAGTGGAGAAAGGGAGAATATCAGGAAGGGTTGGTAACCCACACTGAGAGCATGAACTTTAATAAATTTGGCCAATAATGTGTAATTTTAAAATTTTGTCCAGGATTATTACTCCTCCTGTACACTTTGCATTTCCATCTGTGTAAAACATTTATCATGTGCCCAATTTATGAATGCATTTTACATTAGGAATAGGCAATGTCCTTAAAAAACAAAGGAGAGTTTCAGGTAAGAAGTGCAAGGTCTCCAAGAGGTGACCTCTCTAGAACAGCTATTCCAGGCAGATCTCTGCAGGCACATGTTCGCTCTGTACTTATCAACCTGCAAAACAGCAATCTCAGCCCAGCACCTGGAGGCAGGACCACTGGTACAAACTCTTCTTCTGAATAGAGGTGACTGAACTATGCCGTTATTTTTGTTTATAGACAGCTCAAGGCTCACATGAATATTGTTTGTTGGGTGTTTATAGCTGAGGTTTAGTACGTGGCTAAATATAGTCTAATAGTTCCTTCATCCCCACTCTGCGTCATGACATGGCAAGGCTTTTGAAGAGTAAGTAGGCCATCCAAAACAAAAGCAGAAAATTAAATTCAGCATCCTTAATGTGTGGTGTTTTCCAAAGCTTCTGTTACTTTCATGACATCTCGCCAGAGCTATTTATGTCTGTGGGGAGTTAGGAAAAAGAACACATATTGTACAGAGAGCAGAGTGTTAAATTTATGCAAAGTGAAGAAGAGTGCTATCTCAAAAAATATTTATTTCATAGCTTTTGCCTCGAGGATTGTGCTTTGTTGCATCTTTAAGAAAAGCAGTGCTATATTAGCATCAGGTTTAAAATTCTTATGAATATTAAGACCAGGTTACATCTGGAACATTTATATAAAGCAGCACATCAAGCTTATCATTTTGTGTAGAATGAAAGGAAACACCTTTACTGCACTGCTGTCTATTCTTCAGCCATACTTAAAAACTAGAAACAAAAAAATAGCTTAAAGGAAAGAGAGATGTTGAAAGGAAGCAGAAAGATGCTGCACTAGCTCTTTCAGTATTTGTATTGCATTTGCATGAAATATAATTCCTTTGTAAGGGACTTGAATAGTTACAACAAAATTGTGGTAGTTCAGAGTGCAAAGGAAAATTGTCTGTATCTGCAGCAATGGGTTGTTGGTGTGCAAGCAGCTCCTGGCTCCTCTTGCATTTAAAATACTCCCTTACAAAGGAACTTTTGCAGGAATGTTTAAGGATACCATACAAAGAATTGTAATGTTAAAAAAATTATGTATTGAGAAACAATCTTGTCTGCAAGGATATCTAATTACAATGCATGTATCATTTTAGCAGTGGTGTGGTTTGGTCTTAAGTAGCAACTCTCTGCTCTTCAGGAAGGTGTTTTTGAAGGGATCTCACAGCAACAGGCTGGCCTGAAGTGAAATACTCTCCCCCAGTCCCCCCCGCAGCCGTATGGATGCCAATATCGTGAACTGATTACTAAAAGTGAGAGTTGGTAGGTGTCAGAGCAGAACAATTTTATTTTTATAACTCTGATCATATGCATGTAGGCATAATTTAACAAGGAGCAGCCAAAACAATTTCAAAACTATTAGTCGTCTAAAGTTCAGGGGATGGGGTGGATTTTTTTTTTTATTATTTTCAAGAGTTTTCATTCTCTTATATGTTCCTTTGTACAGCTTACATTAATGTCAAATAAATGCTTCATGCACATTTTCTCTAGTTTCTTAAACAGAGGCAGAAGTCTATGCTGAAATCAGTTTTCACTATAACTTTCTAATTATGAGACACTGAAGGTTGGATCTTGACTCTGCAGAGGTCACTCATGTGCAGGCATCTTCAGCAAAAAGATGCCAGGATGTAGCCTCTACCCACAGAGGATGTTTCTAAATATTAAACATGAATGAATTTGACTTCCACTTGACTCAGGCCTACTCCAGTTCTTCCTCCAATAGTTACTTTTCTCTCAAAAGTAATTATATTGCAGCAGAAATAAGATCCTCCCTCCTGTGTCTTACTCTCTTAACGAAATAAAAATCGTAGACCCTACGTGTGCCTTTTCCAACAGACAGTTCTCTATATTTTGTTGTTCAAAGCCAGGATGAGGCTCCCACACCTTTATTTGCAGTCTGGGCAGGTGTCTGCCTGAAAAATAACCACCAGCACAAACTTGAACTCTCCTTATGATTCAGTCTTCTCGGAAACTCCCCAAATTTTCAAGCCTGACCTCTAAAGAAGTTGCCACTTCAGTTTTATACATGTGCAAAGACTGTGAGATGCCCACTTGTCACACAGCACTGCTGGGATTGAGTTCACTGGTGTTGTGTTCCACTGTGGGGAACTGCAAGGAGTTCTTTTTTAAAAATGGATGGTTGGGAACGAAATTACGCCAAACGAGGCAAACCTTGTACCTGAGAACTGGTTATTGATAACAAGGAGAAGGAAAAGGAGTTGCCCAAGTGAAAGAGGGCTAGAAGAGAGAGAAAAAAAAGGAAAATGGAAAAGGGATGGGGGAGAGGTCAGAGAGAGGGAGAGGGAGGAAAAGAGGTCATTACCACCGGCAAGTCAGGGCAGTGCTGTTGCTGTCCACGGGGGCTGTGCACGCTGCCTGCCTGTGGCTGGGCTGGGTCTCAGCAAGCCTGCAGGGCCCTGGAGGGGCACAGCTCCACAGGCGCGGCTCCCGCGGCGATGGCACTGGACACGCGGTGAGTGGGCACTCAGACAGGAGGACCAGGACCCTGGACAGGATAAGGGTGACTGGCTGGATCGGGGCAGCAGGGCAGGCAGTGATGGCTGGATTGGGGCGGCAGGATGGGCAGTGATGGCTGGATTGGGGCGGCAGGATGGGCAGTGATGGNGACAGGTGTGAGGGCGAACCAGCGAGGGCAGGAGGGCCAGAAGGCAGGCTGGGGCCAGGGCAAGGAGGGAGCGAGCAGGAGCAGTAAACAGTAGCGAGCCCCAGCGAGCACCAGCGCAGTTGGTTTTATAGCCCCTGACCTCTCCCAAAGCTTTCTCGCTAAGAGGGATCCACTGGTCCAGTCCAACCTTTCTTTGCTGTCCATTGATGGAGACCTTCTCATGACCTGCTTGGAGAAGCCCCTCCACAGTGTCTCCTGCTGAGTGCCTCATGGGAGGTGTTGCCAGGCAAAGTCCCCCCAGAGACAAGGCTTCTTGTGGTTGCCTCCTGCATGTGGCACATGTGCACCCCTCCTCCACATGCCTCTGACAACCATGGTTGAGACATAACAAAACTGAATTGGCTCCTCACAATTGGACTTCTCACTCTCCTTTTTTTTTTTTTTTTTGGATTGGTAAAGACTGGGACTTGGAGGAGGGAGGGTCTTTGACTTCATCCATTTTATTTTGTATACTATGAAAGAGGGCTATAACTAATTTTTTTCTCTTTATTCCTGAGCTAAGGATGTAACTCAGGAGTGCCCTCAAGTTCATGTGCTTACAATGTACCTTTTCTGCCTATTCCTTGGTCTCTAACCTTTCTATCTAGACATTGCTCAGGTCTAGAGAGCAGAATAACACTTCATTCTTTTACAGTTCATGGTGCTTGCCGAGTTTAAATGTGGAACTACATTTTCTGGAAAGTAAACAGAAGGCATGAGAAATTTTTCTCCCATCTAGTGTGTTTTGAGTGTTGTTCTTCTGTTCACTGTGAGACCCAGTCACCTCTTGCACTTGAATCCATTTCAGCTCCTCAATCTTAATTTAAGTGAAATATATTCCTTCTCAATTATTTTGTTTTTCTGCATATAAATGTAGAAACTCCTTTTTTTTTTTTTT
>VZTH01001978.1:186484-206807 GCA_013397815.1 Aleadryas rufinucha
GTTTCA
Source organism: Aleadryas rufinucha (assembly GCA_013397815.1). NCBI lineage: Eukaryota > Metazoa > Chordata > Aves > Passeriformes > Aleadryas > Aleadryas rufinucha. The sequence continues at coordinate 186,491 of VZTH01001978.1, forward strand.
TCTCTCAGGAGAAGAGATAATCTATTTAGGTTTTGTTTTAAGAGCTTCAGAAGCTCAGAAATGGGATAATGCCCCCCTCCCTGTGTTCTACCAAGGTACCTTCTTAAAAGCCAAACCTTTAAGCAAAAGATCAGCAGCACTCCTAATGCAGATGCAGACCTTTAGGAACCACATCAATGCAAGCCACTGCTCTCAGGGCTTGCAGATTTGAACCCTGTCAGAGTTTATCTGCTGCCAGCTTCAAACTGTGGTTTGACATTTCTGGTCAAGAGGGGTGCCCTTGTGAGTCCCGAGAGGGGATGAATCTGAAAAGACAGAGAGGAGCGTATTGTCTCCCTACAGCAGTACACTGCCAGCTTCCACTGCAGAGATACCTGTTACCAGCAAGACATTGCTTTGAGGGAGATCATCACAGCATGATCTTACTTGTGCCTGCAGTAGAGAGCCGTCAAAGCACAGCAAGAAAGAGAGAGATGGCAGGAAGCATCAAAGAGGAACTGCTAAAGACTGAATAGGAATGAAGATAAAAGCTGCAGCCAGTGTAAGTCCCTTCCCAAAGGGAGGGAGCAGAAGTGCAATGTGAGGAGGAGTGGTCACAGGAGACCTCAGGGCTGAGCCGTTCCTGCTGTAACGCAGCTGTTACAATAGGCTGGGAATTCAAGTGAGAAAATCACGAGAAAATTGCTGTGGTGCACGAAAGATGCTTGTAAAACACTGCAGTCCCGTGTCTCAGGGCTGCTGGGGACTGAGGTACTACACTGCATTTTTTCCTGATTTAACAGATGAGCTGTGGACCTCAAACCCTTTAGCACTGCAAAATCCACACCTGCTTTCATGCATAATAGGATGACAGCTGTGTACAAAGCCCAGCCCATCAGGCCAGACACGTGGACCTGAAAAGGACAAGGAGACTGCTGGCAGCCCTGATCCAAGTGTTTGCCACTACAAAGCTTGATTGCCCTCACTGCCTCAGGGGAAATATAAGGACCATTTCTCACTGGTATAAGAATGCAACCATTTGTCTTCCTGTGGTTTAGGTATCCATGAGAAAGTCATTCCCAGGAGTAATTTCTTTACTATTTTCAGTCCATACTAAGTGAAAGCTGAATGATCAGATCCAACTCTTAAACCAGTCAAGAACTTCCACCCCACTTAGACCAGCCTTCAAGACACACATCCCTCTGACAAGGATAGAACTTCACTTGGATCATGCAGGTGATCAAGGCCCAAGACCAAGGCTTGATAAATGTACTAAACATTCTCAGCTTCAGAAACTGAGACACAGTCTCTGGTCAGTTGTGCCTAAAGAGCAAGTCTCAGAAGATTTTCAGTTTATAAGTGCCACACCACAGATGATCACCCCCTTAGATTCCTGAGCCTAGCAGGAATTTGGGCAAAGATCAGAAAACACATCTCCTTTTGACCCTTAGCTAGAGCTTTGATTTCAGAAAACTCACAAAGAGAATTTGCAATCAATATTGGTGAGAAGCTCTCAAAATTTGCTATGGCAATTCTACTAGGCAGACTGAAGAGACTGCCTGCAGGGTTATAAACCATAATATAGATATAAATAACTCCCAGGAAAATAGATTAAAGGAGAGAGCTCAGTATGAGCACTTCAGAATCAGAGGGAACCAAGGAATCACTGAGAAGTTAAAATAAGAAGCAAATAGGAATGTTTGGAAAATTTAGAGAATAGCTAAAACTCCATGGATTTGTCAGAAAATGGGTCAAAATTCACTCAGATAAGAAACTGGATGTGCCCCAAGGTGGAAGAAAGAGAAGCACATAGCTATGCTACTTTCACTTTAGCAGCCCTAATAAACAGATGCTGCTGTCACAACAATGTGCAGAGGGCCTCCTGTTGAAAGCCTTTGTTCACTAGTTCTGCAAGATGATACTGCATATTTATTGAATGTGTCGCCAAAAGGAGTCACTTGGGCTGGTGTTTGAGGGCTTAGGACTCTCCTTTGCCCCGAAGTTAGAGTGTTAAACAGGAGCTGCCTGGATCTGGCCCTGTTTGCATAAGTGCCTGTGAGCCCCGCTGTGGTGTTGGTGTGGATACACACACTCAGTCTGGGGCTGAACTTGCTGTTGTGATGTGCTGTGGCTTAAACCCCTAAAGATCAACTGCAATTTTACCACCACGGTGTAACTCATTGATCATGGGATCCCTGAAACAATATTCAAACTCAGAACTTACTAATTAATTAAAATCTTAAGCACTCGCTTTACTTGAAGAGCATTGTGTTATCACAATTGTAGACAGACGATGGAATAAATCAGACTTCATCCCTTATCAAGAGATTTGTATTCCGTAGGAGGAATAAACTCTTGGGACAGCTTATGGAGCATTTACATCATACAAATTTGGTGCTCAAATTTGTATGATGTAAATGCACAATACATTTAATGTTACAAAAGTAACAATAAAAATTCATTCTTGACTTCAGTGAATTCAGGATGAGCTGGTTGTCTTAGCTTAGACTCTAGCTCAAGACTGCAAACCTGTGAAATTGCATCCACATATGCTAATATTTAAATATACTTTTAAACTCTGTTATAATCAATGGAGTTTAATCAGATCTTTAATGTAAGCACACATTTAGGTGCCTTGAATAAGGGCAAATTTATCTCATCTTTTTTATGAAGGAATTCAGCTTAACTCAGGACAGCAGTGGTATTTCCTGGCCCCAGTTGTCATTTTAACTCCCTTTTTAAAGTAAATCTGCAGAATTGCATCATTTGCTCTTGCAACAGCTGCCAAACCTCTGCAGATTATAAACTGGTGTTCTAAAGTAAATCGGGAGCACTTTTGGTCTATGAACTCTGATAGTTAAGCAGGTAAGGCAGCCCCTTTAGCTGTCCCCCAAGAAGGCATCTACCTCAGGAAAAACAGTGTGAGCATGGGAGGTCATGGAGAGGCTGAGAGTAACCACCCGCAGCTGTAAAATCCCTGCCTCAGATGTCTTCCAGTACCATTTTTCTGGTCTTTGTCTTGAATCAGAACTGTGAGTTTTACACTTTTGCATTTAATAAGCCTCAATATGACATCAAAATGCACAGTCATTTGTAAAAGAAAATTCAGGTCCTGTTGGCTCCCATCAATCTTTTAAAACTGTCTTTCTATTGAGAGCTCTCTGCTCTTACGTGTGAAAGTCAGACAGAGAAAAAGGTGGATGAAAAACTGCCTCCCAAGTGCTTTTATGGCTTTGAAATTGTAGTTTATTTTTCCACCTCATTCTCCCACTTTGTGATAATCATTATTATCTCTTTTTCCTACATCTGTCTAACAGAATGGCGCCATTAATAGTTGAGCAAGTTTTCTGCTACCTATTATTCCTCTGCACTTTTTAGGGAACAGCGTTCATTTAAAAATTCAAAGTGGCAACCTCCATCTGCAGCTCTGTGGGGCTCAGGGATATAAACATGGACATTCCACTTTGCTTTTCATGTTTAAGCATAATAAAATACAGCTTATTTAGGCCATTGCACACTCTTTTTTTTTCCATAGTTCTCCCTTTTTTGGAGAGGGATACAATGTCAAAACAAAGCTGTTTGCCACAGACTTCAATCTTTCATGCAGTACTGCACATGAATTACCAGGTGAGTATCAAGGTTTTTCTGAGGTTAGCTGTCACCCTCATATTTGAACATCCTCTGTATGATCCAGAAATCTGGTAAGGGTTAATCTAGGTCAGTCTACTCATCATGAGAAAAGCTGTGGTCTAATCACAGGTTAAAGTAGCAGTGAGAAACAAAAAGAAATAAACAGCAATATAGACTTTTGTTTGCTTTGGCAAGCAGTCTATATTCTCTGTGAGGGTTTTAAAACCCCCTGCTCCTGCTAGTTAAAAAGCAAATGTCCTTGTCTATACTGCTTTCTTAACTGGTGTTAATAAGCTGTAATGAGATTATCTTTATTTATTAGATTATGTATAGCAGTGTGTCCCACCTATGCCAGCTTCATGACCAGGAACAAAGCTGAAGGTTATTGAGGAGAATTTATTTACTTTTTAATAAGCACAAGTGAGCTGGTGCATTTGGGGGTGTTGCCATGAGAGAGCAAAGTCAAACACATCAGTCTGCATTTCACTTGGAAAGATACTCCAATGATCTTTGCCTTCCCTGTGGCATCTCACAGCCCCAGTGCGACTCCTGGACTCCCTGTCAAGGAAAGAAGGTGCAGGAAGAAGCAGCACTCTCCCAGCCAGGTCAGTATGGCTGTAGGGAGGAAGGCCCTGAACACCCATACAGAGATAGATTTAAAGAGGGGAGTGATGTGGTCTCCCCAGACTGTTCATCTGGCAAAGCAGCTGCAGTGCTCACCAGCCCCAGAGCCTGCAAGGCACAGAGCTTTATCCAAGGTGTTCAAGTTCAAAAGCTTCACAGCAAGATGTGGTTTCCTGTGCTTCCTCCCCATCTTACCCTTATTCAGATACTGTTTCTCATAAATAAACTGCTGCATTTCTGCATTATCTTTATACTGCCAAGGATTTTTGCATTGATATATGTTGGAGATGGTCTTTAAAGTAATAATAAAAAGTCTTGGCAACAGTGATTCAGAAGCAACTGGATCTGCCTTGGCACACCTCTAGTTTAAAAGATACCTCACTGCAATTAATTAGCTGGAATCTGAGAGCTTCCAGAAGGAAAGTTTTATGAGTTCCCTCTTTCCTCTGGGAAGGTATCATTCAAGCCAAATCGCTGTTAACTGACATATTCGCTCTCGAATTCTTTCAACTCAGCATCCACCCAGACTGTTTTCTCTCTTCAGAGGAGAAGTGCCTGTGGAAAGTTATGCACTTTTATCCACTTCTTTCTGATTCTCCTAATTTTATGGGGGTTTTTTTCTGAAAAAGAGAGGAAAAAGTACACTTTTGTTAATGTCACTGCTCTTGACATCGAAGTTTTCACTCTGCCTGCGGAACAGATGGAGAGCTACAATGCCAGCAGGGTGAACTTCCCTCAGCACACAGTGTGTCTTCTTTCCCTCACTGAAGCCAGGGGAAATAGTGTCCTGAATACCAGATGCATAAATGGATGTGCTGGCACCACAAACATTTCCCCACTGCCCCTCCTCAGTGGGAAACTGTGCCCACGCAATTACCCACACATGAGAGTCCTCCCCTCAGTAACATCAGCAGTAGAGGAGGCTCCAATCATCAGGGCTGGTGCTGACTTTGAGCTAACACCTCTGTCAGGAAGGTTGTCTCAGGCAGCAGCTTCTGCAGCCCTCTTTTGATACTTCTGATTTGTAGGAAATTTGGGGCTAGTTTGAGAAGACGAGTTGGGCTCCCTGCCTGTTAATCCATCTCCTGCCGATCTGGAAAGAGGTGAATGTCCAGGGAGCTCCTCTTTGCCTTAGGACAGCTCTGCAAGGACCCTGTGTGAAGGCAGGTGAAGAACACCCACTATGGTTTAACTCCACAACCGAGCCCTACACAGACACTCACTCTCTCCTCTGGGTGGGACAGGGAAAGAATCAGAAGGATAAAAGTGAGAAAACTCATGGGCTAAAAACAGTAGGTAAAATAAAATCTGTGCACACAAGCAAAGCAACACAAAGAATTCATTCATCCCTTCCCATGAGCAGGCAGGTGTTCAGCAGGGCTCCATTACACCCAGCTTGGGACTTGGGAAGACAAACACCATCCCTATGAACACCTCCCTTTCCTTCTTCCCTCAGATTTATACGCTGATCATGGTGCCATGCCGTCTCAGGTGTCCCTTGGGTCAGCTGGGATCAGCTCTCCCAGCTGTGTCCCCTTGCCACTCCTTGTGCACCCCCAGCCCCCTTGCCTGTGGGGTGGAGTGAGGAGCAGAAAAGTCCCCAACTCTTCTCAGCGGTGATGCAAACACCCCTCTGATATCAACTGTTTTCATCAAAAATCCAAAACACAGCCCACACCAGCTACCATGAAGAAAATGGTCTCTATCCCAGCCAAAACCAGCACAACACCACTGTTGGAAGGGTGGCAACCAGGTCCTCTTCTCCAGGAAGAGTCATTCCTCCTTGGGACACTTACATTTAGAGAATTGGGGGGGAAGATGAGAGAGACCTTTCTTCTTTATTCTCATGTTGCTTCTTCTGATTTGTTGCAACAAGCACAAGCTGAACCATCATGGCCTGAGTGGTAGTTCCATATTTTTCTCCTGACCCAGGAAAGCAAAGGCTCGTGTTACCTATGTGAAAATTTAACATTTCCTTTATCCTTCAAGGATCATTCAGGGTTCTTTAAGTTCAAGCCATGTGAGCCACAGTTGCTGAGAAATTAATCTCTTGATAAATAGGTGTCCTCAACAGAATGATTAATCACAGTGTTGGTATTGTCACTGGTTCTTTTTTCATGTTGTACACTTGCAATTGTGTTACCGTTTTGCTTTGGGTATAGGATGGCTCTTTATCAAACCACGCTTTTTCCTCTAAACCCAGGGAGTACAAGATATCGTTGCATCATAAATTTTTTAATATACCCTGTTTGAAAGCAGACTGATTTCCTGTCTGACTTGCTCATCTATTACCTAGAGAGGATGAAAGTGAAGTTCCTCCTTGTTACGTAACCTTACCCTGATCTGATTATTATGCATGGAACCACATTGCAGACTCTTCAGTGTGAAAAAACTTGGAAAACTGTTATAGTAAACAAGGAGAAACTAAACCCATGGATTGGATTCCGTCAGGAAATCTTAACTCTAAAATCCACAACACGTGGTCTGAAATGCCACACAATTAATTATCATTTAATTTATGCAGGAACTCATTATGGGTGTGAGTGGAGATGAGCAAACTGAACAGAATTAAGCAATTCCCTTGGTTATAGACTGTATTATCAAAGAGCTCTGGACATGAACCACAGCTCCAGAATTAAGCTGGGTTTTAAATTTCCCCAAGCAACAGAGAAATGACATTTTGTATTTTTGATCTTAGTCTTTTACTTTGAGTAACTGGAAAACTATGAAGGGTCAACAGGTGAAGAAAACATTTTCAAGCTGAAAACTAAAGATTTAATATCAAGAAAGACCTCATTTTCCCATACCCTAGTCAGCATGCAGCCATTTATTTACCCCAGGGTTAATCAGTAAAAGCATTACTAGATGAGAGCTGGTGCAGCTCATGGTTTCTTTGCACCATAACAGAAAGGAACAGAGGAGAAAGGATGGGCATGTCCTAAATTCTGCAAAAGCAGGTGTTGACTCTTCTCAGCTTGGCTCTGGCTCCTTGTCATTTGTCCCTAGGGAAAAAAAAAAAAAGGACAGGAAAGGGAATAACTTCCACTTCTCAGGGCAGTGTATAAATGTCCTGGATACAATTCTTTTGAAGGAGCGATGTCTCAAACCAGGGCACGCTCCAAGTTTGATTTTAAAGTATGGAAATGTAATCAAGGGTAATCACCCCACTCTGTTATAGGCCTGTAAATGCACTGAGAAGATCTGTCTGAAGAGAAGGGTCTCTGCACTGGTCTATAAACAGAATGGGAGGCTTGATTCAGCTTCCTCTAAAATCACAAAGAAACATTTCATTCACAAAATGAGGCTGGTTTTGGAACACACATTGATCAAACCAGGTTAAAGTATCTCCCAGCTGGTTTCATTCTAAAGGTATTGATTCCATTTTCATTTTTTGATGCCTGCAGCTTAGTCACCCACTAGAGATAACTACACGTAGATACCTGAAATTTGAGTTAGGGCCTGCTTCTGAGTTGATAACAGTTCTTATCCATGCCTAATGGGATAAACTAAAGCATTTTACCCATAAACCAACTACTAACTGATAACAGGAGCACCTGCACCTGCAAAAAATGAGAACAGCAGTTAGGGCATGAAACAATAATCAAATATTTCCGGCAAGATGTCTATTCCTTTGTTACAAACTACGATTTTTTGTTTGTTTGTTTGTATGTTTTTTACTTTGTTCATGAGTATGATACTGAAATTGTAGCAGCAACTGACTGACTTAAGAAATTATATTTTTATTATTTTAATAATTTTGTGGGAAGGATATTTCCAATTTGAATGTTTTTCTCCTGGTAAAAAAACAGTTAAATTTTTGATTTTTGTTGTGGACTTTGAAAGGGAAATCTTCCTCCACATATGAGTGAGCATGCACCTGTCTTTAAATGGATTGTGCCAAATATTATGATTATAAGGATTTTACAAACATCACTAAAACAAGTGTGCCAAATCTGGATAATTAAAAACATAAGATAAAACTGAAAAAAAAATCCCTAATTGGGTTAAAAAAGAGAGATGAAAATGACTACATGGTCAGAGTATAAGAGTATTTCTAGTTCTTGTTTGGATAAAATTGATGCCCAAAGATTACTTCTTCACCCTAAGAAGAGCAGGGAGACAGGGAATGGGGGTTGCAGTCTGTTCATCACACGTTATTTCTGCTGCTCCTTCCTTCTCACTCTCTTCCCCTTCTTCGGATAAAATAACTTCCAATTCAGAAACCTACAGTCCAGGCACCATTAAAATTCAAAGTTTCTATCCAATAGTTCTTCAACAAGAAAATTATTTTTTATAAAGAAATGGGGATTTTAGAAACTCGAGCCACATTTGGGTTTACTGCTTGTATTGGCTTTGCCAACATCTATTCAGGAATAATCACTTAGCAACAAAGCAATACTGTTCCAAAATTTTTTAAACATCTTTTTTAATGTGCTGTAATCAATTATTGTTGTGGGGTTTTAATGTTTTATAATCAACAACAGAAAAATGTGGATTAACACCAGCACTTATATTTCACACAAAGTTCATACGGAATCATTGATAGGATGGAAACCTCTGAAAAAATCACCTGGTAAACTGTGGATTGTATCACAATTATTGACAATGACTTCCCAGGCAATTTGTTTTTCCACTAGAAGTTTGGTTTCTTATCCACAGTTTTTATATTGCTGTGAGCTGAATGTAAGGACAAAGGAACACATCATTGTGCTGTGTAATCTACATTAAGATTTTCCAGTTGTGCTCTTTATTTCTTTCATCTGAGGTTTTCTGTCTGTCTTATTGAACTAGAGCTGGGTGAGATCTTCTCACTGGAGCATAAAGTGGTGCAAAAGTGTCCTTAAGTCTGTTCTAGGAACAATGAGAAGGATTTGTCTGTGAGTAGAAGCTTTGAAGACCCTTTTGGACTCTGAAAGAATAACAAAATCTTGGTAAGCCTTAAGGGAAGCCGATGAGCATCTTGGAAAGAGCACTGATTTAATCTTTTAGCTTGGTACCTTTGTATTTGGGAAAAGTTCCAAAGGTGAATTTTGTGATTTTTTGATGTGTCTGCATCACTAGGTTGAGACTTGAGGAAGGAAGGTCCTTCCTTCCTCAGTCTGTCATAAAATTCCTGTGTGATTTAGGATTAGCCATTCAGTGTCTGTGTCCCAGACCCTTAGCCATAAAACAGAAATACTATTATTTTGTTATTGTGTCATTTTGTTGTCAATGTCATGAGATCAGGACTAGCTCTTTCTACAGCTCATTGCAGACCAAACACATAGCACATTCATTTCCACACAGCCTTGGTTTTTCCCATGATATTTATAAATAGCTGGTAAACATAGAGAGGAAGGAGGCTTGACACCTCTTGTAAACTGAAATTCGGGACTCAGATGTTGAGCTGAGCCTCTGGAGCCGAAGCCTTTAGCATGCTTTCAGGTCTGCTCTGCGCTTTCTGTCTCTTTCTTTTTAATTCAAACTCTTTAATCCAAGCACTAACTGATGCAAAGATAAGTAGAATCTAAGGACATCTGGTTAACAGCTATCAGCATAAGAGACAAAGATAACAGACAAAGATAGGAAGCAGGAAAAATAATAAATTAAACACCTCGATACACAAGCCCTAAGGAAAACAAGATAATAGACACCAGCAAAAGCTTGAGCCATCAGGTCATTAGCTGAGGGGACATTAAGCAAATGACTAAATCCTTTAGAGGGCTCAACCAGAATTTTGTAGCTGATCAAGAATGGAGGAAATCGGTTTCCCACATGCACGATAGGAAAAAGCAAACTGATTATGGGATATTCGAGGAGACTTGTAGGGCTGTGTAAAGCTGCTTATAGAATTCTTTGAGGGAATCTTGAGGACACATGAAAATTATTATGGGACATTTAGAGGAAGGGCTAAATGTGAGAAGGGGAGGGACCAAGGTGCACTGGGGTGGATCAAGCATGGCAAATTGAGAACTGCAGCCTGTGCTTTCTTCTCATTAAGTCCTATTCCCATTTTCATACAATCACAGAATAGTTTGGGTTGGAAGAGATCTGTGAAGATCAACTAGTGCAATCCTCCTGCCCCAGACAGGCACACTTTCCATCAGAGCAGATTGCTAAAACCCATGTTAAACCTGGCCTTGAATGTTTCTAGGGATGCATCTCTTGGCAACCTGATCTAGAGTTTTACCAGCCTCATTGCAAAAACGTTCTTCTTATAACCGGTCTGAGTCTGCCCTTTTTTAGTTTACAGCCTTTACACCTATCCCAACAGGCCCTGCTAAAAACTCTGCCCCCATATTTTTTATAAACCCTCTTTAGGTACTGGAAGGTGCAACAAGGTATCCCCAGAGACCTCAGAGAGTCTCCCAATGAGAGGTGTTCCATCCCTCTGATCATCTGCATGGTCCTTCTCTTGACCTGCTCCAACAGGTCCATGTCCTTCCTGTGCTGTGGGCCCCAGGGCTGGATGCAGCACTGCAGGTGGGGTCTCACTGGAGCAGAGCAGAGGGGCAGAATCCCCCCTCACCCCCTGTTCATGGGGCTTTGGATGCAACCCAGGACACAAGGGTTTTCTGGGCTGTGAGTGCACATTGCCAGCTCATGTCCAGCCTCTCATCCATCAGCATCTCCAATTCCTTCTGGGCAGGGCTGCTCTTCATCTGTTCATCCCCCAGCCTGGACTGATATTGGGGATTGCCTGGACCCAGGCACAGCACCTTGCACTTGGCCTTGTTAAACCTTGGGAAGTTCTCATGGAGCCACTTCTCCAGCTTGTCCAGGTCCCTCTGGATGGCATCCCATCCTTCAGATGTGTCAATGGCATCTGCAAATTTGATGTCATCTGCAAATTTACTGAGGGCATGATCTCACTTTCCATGTGACTCACATATGAACTTCAAGCTGGACTGGGCAGCCAACACCTGAAAAGACCCAAGCTTACAGCTGGTGGCTGAATAAGGAGCCTGGAGTTTGCACTTAGGTACTAGAGATTTAAAAGTGTGTGTGTCTATGAGTGAACCTCAGCCTTGAGGTCTCCTCACTCCTTGAAAAGGAGAAACAGGATAAAGGCATCTGTGTTTCTCATGCCCATAAGAGTGCCGTTGGTTTCTGTGTGGATACTGGTAAAAGTCCTGCTCTCTGTGTTGGATATCATTCCTGACCTCTTGTCTACTCAGTGTAGGTTGACATCTTTGATACCTGCTCATCCTTGTTACTTCCTGGACCTACAGGCTGCAATGGCAGCAGCCTCACCTATGGATGGCCAAGTCAGAAATCCCAGGATCCCTCAGTCCAGTGGCTGTGGCATTCCCATCACAAGTGAAATCCAGAGCACAAAGGTTGCTGTTACCCTAACAAGAAGTTATACCATCAGCCTTTATTTCAAATATACTTTTCAGTAGGGAAGAGCCTGTGTTTGGAAGTCTGGATCTGGCCCTGAAGCAGACAGGGCTGTCCCTCATGGCTTCCTCAGCCAAAACATGGTGACTGTCTGACAACAGAGACATACAGTACAGTTCTGTATCCCATTGAAGGAAGAGGAGTCAGGAGTGAAGAGTCAAAACTAAACACTGGAAAAACAGGCAGGGACTTGTGGTTTTTCACTGTCAAAAATTATTTTAATTTTAATAGAATAAAATTATTTTCCCCAAGTCATGTCTGTTCTGCCCATGATGGTAATTGCTGAGGGATATCCCTGTCTTTATCTCTACCCAAGACCTTTTCCATCCTATTTTCTTCATCTGTCCTGTTGAGTAGAGGGAGTGAGAGACTGGCTGGGTGGGCAGCTGGCAGCTGGCCACAGTCAGCCTACCACAATTGTGGTATAGTATAGTATTATAGAGATCTCTGGCTAGACAGTAGTGGCTTGCACAAGATTCTGTAACTGTGTGATGTTAGGCACATAATTTCCTGCCCACAGATACATATTTCTGCATCTAGAAGAGGTCCTGGTAGACCTGAACTACTTTAAGTAGTGTTTGAAGATATGCAGCTGAAAATGGTTATTTAAAAATAGGATACTAAGGATATTAGTTCCTTAACAGCACTGGTTTTGGTTCTGGCTCAGAGCAGAATGATGGAGACACATGAATAAATGAAGAGGTTTTGTTCTAAACTTTCATGTTTCTGAGTGCTGAATTCAGGCCAGAAGTTAGATCAGGGCTTGTTTTATATGAGTGTCACACGTCCTTGTCCAGTGAAATGAGTTAAACAAAACAAACCTAATTGTGCATGAGTAATTACACCTCAGTAGGACTCAAGGTCACAGACCCTGACATGAGTGAGGTGCTTTTCATAGCCACTGGAATGGGAGTCGCCTTGAGGTCATCTTGCTGGTTTAGAGGAAGTGCATGATTAGTGATGGTGTTTGGCTACATGTACTGTGTATTTCTTCCTAAAGGGATGGAATACTCATGCAGAACTGAAAGGATGGCATGCTTTCGGGAGAATGAGTCCTGCAATGTCCTCTTTTAATAAAAGAGCAGAGAAATAGAAAGCATATTTTCCTAACACCAGGTGTTACAGAAAGTTTGGCACGAAATTGTCTTCCTTGGCACTATGTTTAACACTACAGAACTGGAATTATGTGTTTTGTTAATGGTGCAAACATCATGCTGATCATTTCCAGATTGTTGTAGTAATCATCTGAAAGCATTAAAAAAGTTGGGTTTGCATTTTTATTTCTTTTTTTTTTTTCTTTTTTCTTTTTATTACTGCTTTCCCTTCCAGCTAATTGCAGTCTCTTCCTTGCCTACACATACTTTCGGGCTCCAGCCCCTTGCTAACAATTCTACTTTTTAGATTAGATGTAGCATTCTTTTCTGTGCACAGAAGATGAGTCTTTTTGATATGAGGTGACCTTGTTTCTGTTTCATTAATTTCATGCATCAAATTACAAGACAATACATGCAGTTGGATGAACCCTGGTCAGGTGCAGTACAATAAATTTCACAGACTTTTTGTAGCTATAATTCGACTTTTGGAAGCACATACATCCTCACAGAGTAAACAGAAAAGTCAGATGACTTACTCTGCTGCAAACATCTTTCATCACCTTGAATTTACTGTTGCATTTCACTCTCCCTGCTTTTTTGAGTCAGTAAAATGTTTATGGCACTTACAGTGTCTACCTTATAGAAAAAGCATGAACAAGATTCTTTGAGATAATTTAAATTCAGTAGCATTTTAAAATAATTATTATAGAAATAGTCTGAACAATTTCTGTACAGAAAAATTGTTAAGCCTCTAAGTGTAATCAAACAAATCCCTGGATGTGAGAATATAAGCTATGGATAGCATGACTTAATGACAGCAAACAGTGAATTCAAACATTTTATACATTTTTAATTTGTCTTCCTCTCCTTCTCCTGAAATTCCCCTTACTAGAGCTCACATTCGAGTGTTTCCTCAAATAATTTTATTATATCATAGTGAGACCAAGTGCTGGAGGTTGCTCCATTCTAGCATCCATTGCTTTGGAGCAGCAGTGAGTGGTCTGTGGCTTCTCCACTGGTCTTAGCTCCACAGCCTCTTCTTTACAGAGAAACCCCTTCAGGTATGAAGCAATTGAAAAATAAAAAAAAANAAATAAAAAAAAAAAAAAAAAAAAAAAAAAAAAAAAAAAAAAAAAAAGGAGGTTCTAAAAATCTGTTTAAAAGCTTTTGCTGCAACTTAATAAAGATGGCAAAACTGGATTCTCAGAGCTTTCAACTTTTTCCCCCCAAGAGGGACACTACCATTCTTTCTAATTTAAGTGAAAAAAGTCAAAAAGTTCAGGAGCTGAGTACAGAGGACTGGAACACAGCTCCAACAGGGAAACAAAAGTGTCCACATAGTCCATCAGAGAGGAACCTCAGAAAAGAGCAGGAATATCTTCTCCAGGGCTCATGGAGATCTCATGCAATATTCTTTCTGTTGACACTCTTGTCTGAAACCTAAGACATGACTTTTTTAAAAAAACCCAGAAGACAAGCACGTAGGCAATCTTTCACCTTCCTGGCAGCTTAGGACATTTAAAGTCACAACCATTCCAGTGCAAGCCTCAAGAAATCAACAAAGCTTAACTGTCTCACAGGCCAGAAAACAGCAGCATTAAAGCCTTCTCCACTAAGAGATATTAGTCAGTGTGGTTTTTTTTCCCTTTTTTATTCCTAAGGCAGCAGAACCTTTGCCCAGGAAACAGCAGGCACCTGAATACTTGCTTCTGTCAGTAGGCTAAGACTGCCTGAAGGTAGTTAGACTGCAACTTTCTTTTCTTACTGAGAAAGTAGGTTTAAGAGGTGTTTAAGGATGTCATAACTTCTTCACATCCTGGAAGAAAACACTTTGTAGCATAGGGTAGGAGAGGGAATTTCCATGGAATCACTGAGATTGAAAGGGACCTGTAAACATCACATAGTTCAACTTTACCTTTCTCAAACCAGGGTCAGCAAACACAGGTTTGCTTGGGCCTATGCCCAGATGTGTTTCAAGTGTCTCCAAGGGTGCAGACTCAAGACTCCAAGGGTGCATAACCCCTCTGGGCAACCTGTTCCAGTGTGTGATCACCCTCACAGGGAAAAAGGGTTTGCTTTCTCATGTTTGAATGGCATTTCCTGCATTTCATTTCAGTTTGTGTCCATTGCCTCTTTCCTTATCACTGGGCACGACTGAAAAGGATCCAGGTTGCATACATTTATACATAAGGATAGTTTTCCCCCCTGAGTCTTCTTTCCCAGCCTCTCCTTCAGTTATATGCTCCAGTAACCATCTTGATGGACATTCTCTGGACCTGGTCCAGTATTTCCATATCTCTCCTCTGCTGGGCAGCCCAGCACTGGACACGGCATTCCTGATGGGCTGAGTAGAGGAGAAGAATCACTTCCCTTGCCTTGCTTGGACTTGCAGCATTTCACATTTCCCTTTGTTGAACTTGATGAGGGTCCTAGCTGTATTTTCAGCCTCACTGGATCCATCTGAAGGCAATACAACCCTCTGGACTATCAGTCTCTCTTCCCAGATTTTGATAATCTCCAAACTTGCTAAGGGTGAATTCTGTCCCATCATCCAGGTAATTAATAAAGATGTTGAATTCTACTGGCCTCTGTACCAATCCTTCAGGCTAGTTCAGTAGTGACTGGCCTCCAACTTGCTTTTGTGCCACTGGCCCCAGAACTCTGCACACAGCACTTTGCACACAGCAGTTCAGCCAGTTTTCAGTCCACCTCCCTGCCTGTTTATCTACTCCTTACTTGACCAGTTTGTCTCTGAGGGCTTTACAAAAGACCGCATTGAAAGCTTTGCTAAAGTCAAGGTAAACAACATCACTGCTCTCCCCTCATCCACTGAACCAGCCATCTCATTATAGAAAGCTATTAGCTTGATTATACATGACTTCCCCTTCAAAATCCCATGCTGACTACTCACGATCACAATGTGCTTCGTATGTTCAAATATAATTGCCAGGAGGGTTTTTTCCGTCACCTTCCCAAGGATTGCTTTAGTAGGACTTGTAGCAGTAGGACAGCGGGTAATGGTTTTAAACTAAAAGAGGGTAGATTCAAGCTACGTGTAAGGGAGGAATTTTTTTGCAATGAGGGTGATGAAATACTGGAACAGGTTTCCCAGCGAGGTGGTAGATGCCCTGTCCCTGGAAACATTCAATGTCAGATTGGACAGAGCTCTGAGAAAACTGCTGGTGTTGAAGATGTCCCTGTTTGTTGCAGGAGGGTTGGACTAGATGAATTTTAGATGTCTCTTCCAACCCAAATCAATCGATGATTCTATCACTGAGGTGAGGCTTCCCAGCCTTTAGTTACCTGGGTCATCCTTCTTGAAGACAGGGGTGATAGTTGCTTTCTTCCGGTCCTCAGAAACATCCCCTGATCACCATCACCTTTCAAAGAGGATTGAAAGTGGACTCAGTGTAATCTGCTGCCTCAGCTCTCACAGGTGCATCCTATGAGGTTTCAGGTACTCATGTATGTCTAAAGAGCCAAACTTGATCCTCCTGTAATGAGGGTAAGTGTTCCTTTTTCCAGGCATTCCCTCTGGTCTCAGAGGCCTGGAATTCTTGAAGGACTATCTTACCAGTACAAACCTAGATGAAGAAATTAATGAATACTTTTTTGTATTCTCTTTCACTGGGTCTCTCTCCCATTCAGCAGCAGTTCCATATTTCCATATCACTGCTGGTGATATACCTGGAGAACCCCTTCTTGCTGCTGTGTGTGTTTCTCATCAATATTCAGCTCCAAGTGGGTGTTGGCTCCCCTAGCTAGTATAGAGCTAGAGCATTCATTTCTTGCAGGTGCTTGGATGGCCCATCCACCTGTAAAATACAGTGTGCCAAATTATGTTTTTCTAGTACCAGACAACAGGTTGCACATGCTCACTGAGACTCAGCAGAAGCTGAGAGGTACTGTCTCAAAGAGAAAAGATACAGACAGTATTTTATCAATTGTGTCTGGCCTTAATGTGAGGCAGCACTGCCAGGCAAAGCGAAATTCAGGCAGACTGGGGCTGGGAGCAATGGTGCTCCACAGAGCTCCCTTTCAACATGCGTCAGATCTCAGCCCAGATTTCCAAATCTCCCTGCCCACTGTCTTCACCCCTCACAGTCCGCACCGCTGATCTAATCGTGCTTCACAGCTTCCAGTGAAGGAGTTGCCTCACCATGGCAACCACTCTGAGTCCAGTTCTCTGACTGCTCCTCACACCATGAAGTACAACCCTTAGACCCAAGAGAATTTGCCTGTGTGGAAACATTTGGAGTGGCAGCATTTTCATGGAAGAATGGAGGAGTGGGGGAATGGACAAAGCTCTGAGAAGCTTCACTGCTGTCGGTTTTCATTTTGTGTCCTGTACAGTGAGCCATTTTCAGTGGTTCATTTTATGCTTAATAATCAGTCATATTAAAGTATTATTTCTTCATCTGCTCACATTTGTATTGTGTTTCATGTACTGTTCATGGCATGTACTTAACATTAGCAAGCAGCACTCTTCACTCCAAGCTGGAAATACCTAAATGAACAGTCTGTCACAGTACGCCCAGGACCCTGGTACCTCAACTGTGGTGTGTAATTTGGATTATTGCAAAGAGAGACAAAGGGTGTCTGGTGCTTTGTAGCATGAAATACTGGTCACAATTAAATAATAATTTAATTTCCATTTACAGAAAGGCCATGCAGGAGCAAGCTGGGAAATGTTCAATTAATCAGCCATAGCTACAAGACACTCAATGGCGTTGCAGCCTCACCATTACCCCTCAGCAGGTCCAAATCAACACATTAAGTGAAACAAAGAAAAAACTGAAAGGACAGAAAAAAATGGTTGTAGGAGAACTGTGGCATGGGATGTAGTGGCAGATGAAGGATGATGATGACAAAGCAAGAGGAAACAGGTGCTGGACTTTTTGGGTTTCATCATGTTGTTGCCTTTCTCTGGTCTTAAAATTAAGAGCCAGACACGGTTAAGGGAAAAAAGGGGTTTTACCTCAGTATTTATTTAAGTATTCGAAAGGTGAACCACTTCGCCAAGGTGGAATGCGCCAAAATGCACACACATGATAAATCGTGTATACAATTTATAGGCCTTGCAAATCAGCATATCTATCAAAGACTCCCCAATGAGAGACTTGAATGATTAGCGTGATATCCCCCCATCCCGAGGAATTCCCCCCTGGATGGGTCTATCTTAGTTTACAGGATGTGTTCTAGAAGGGACCTTGGTTTCTCAGGATAGCGTAGGGCTTTCTGGCCTCCAGCCGCGAGGCCTCCAGGATGTTTGGTCTCCTGGCTTAATGGAATAGTAGGACTATGCTCACTTATCGGGCTTAAGGAATTAGAAGTATGCATACTAGAAGCACTGAGGATACATTAAAGCTGTATAAAAGGGTATGTAAAAGGTGTATAAAAGAAAAGGCAAAAAATCATAATGGCATGAATGTTATGATCAAATAGAAACACACGGAGCTGGGCCTATTAAGGAATGAGAACTGGTAAAATTGTGAATAAAACATGGTATGGAAGGAGGATTTGCGAGGGAATAACTGTTAGATCTGTGTCAGCTGGAAAGGCAAAATAGATCAGTTTTCTTTTGTTGTTGCAGTGGGCTTCATATTAATTTTAAAAAGGGGAGAGAAGAAAAGAGAAGAAAACCCAGCTGACTAACAAAGCAAACGGTCTGGAAAAAGGAAGCTGACAAAGATACTTCTATCAAAAACTTCCTATTAGGCCTAAAGGACATTGCAATCCAGCTCCACAGGAAAAAGGAAAATGAAATTCACCTAGAAAATTATAGAAAGAACATGAAATTCCATGCTACTTGTTGCACAAAACCTTTTGACACTTTACAACCTTCTCAGGAATTAACCAGTGAGTATTTTCTGTGAGGTGATTTCATTTGATTTCATTGTGGAAAAGTAGATCTAATACCATGAAGTTTCCAAAGGCTTTTAGAGAGGAAGTACATAGTCTAGCTTCTGTGAAGAAGTCAGAGAATATGTTATAGATACAGCTCCTGTCTTTGAGCATTTGCCTGATTTTTTTTTTTTAATTGTCTCTATTGCAATTTCTTGTAATTTTCTTTATGCCTCATGCATATGTAATTATTTCTTTATGCCTTATACACAGCTGTCTTACTTTTCAAAGCTGTTATTATTCTGTGTGCTTTGGCCAGCTGAAACTTCATGGCAGTGTAAATGGATTCTGAGGACTGACCTGCTTACAAAGGCGAGAGCAGCACCATGTAGTGCCAGGGAAGAGCTCAGATGCTGGGGAACAGCTGGAGATAGATAACACTTAAATCTCTGCTCCAAAAGCAGATGGTTCTTCACATCTCAGTTAGAAGTAAATCCATTGGACTAACAGCTCCTGGCTGAATTTTTGCTTTCAACTTTTTCATCCAAACTGAACAGTCCAAACATCTGTCTGTCACATCAGCATCCTGAGCTGGAAGATGAGAGCAGGGCAATGATCAGAAGTTCTTACGCTGTGCATGACTGAAGTAACAAAACTAGATAAGTAAAAAGGCTGAGGTTCATCCTCAGGTTTGATCAGTGGAGCTGACTGTTCGCCTTTTGAAGTATCTAGATGTAAAGTAGGTACGTATGCTAACAAGAAATTGATCATACTGGTTACAAGTGTACTAAATCAGACGAACATATTTATCTTTTATTTGATGAATACTATTGAAAATAGTTCGATGTTATAAAAAATTCCCATTAAATTATCAAAAGCTTTCTAGGAAGTACCTAAGGAGCATCATGGCATTCTTTAAGGAGACATCAGATTAGTCTTTTCTGGGAAACAGCTGCATTTAAGAGTACCGCAAACATTTAAAATACGTGTGTTACATCCCCAGATAATCCACTTCTGCTATAGGAGGAAAAATACATCCACACTGAATCCATGCTTGGATATGAATCTTTCATAGGTTTATGAACAATTTCTATCCAAGGATTGGTCAGGCAAGACATGAGGGGAAACGATCAGGAATGTTTGGCTCAAATTATGTAACAGCAGGTATGTGAGAAGCTTAACAGGATTAAGAAATGTGGATGAGGAGAGGACAGAGGAGGGGAAATACAATGAGCAAGACAAATGGTAGAGTCATTACTCACTCTAGGCCAACTAGGCTGATGATCAATTCTGTCCCTGTCCCTGCTGAGAGATTTAAGTAGGATGTTAACTCTGGCCTCACAAAGCTTTGGCTTCTGTCAGGGAAGCCCAGCTGACTGCAACCACCTGAGATTCCTGCCCCTGCTTGCACTGATTTTAGTTCATTGCTAGTCTGGCTTTTACTTTAGTCCTTTGGTTCATTCAGACTGTCCTCAGGTGGAAGCTGGAGGGTATCTGGGTTAGTGGTAGCCAAAGACTTCAAGCTCTGCTGATTGGTGGTAGAGCTGGGAAGGTTATGCTGCCAAGTCTTAGTTGGCTTTGACCATAGTGCATCTAATGACAGTGACCATGGTGTAATAAAGTGGAAAACTTTATATGAGGCCTAGGTAGTGCAATATCTGTCTTGCTCCTGAAACCTGCTGGGATTGATTTGGTTCTGAGCATACCTATGCAAGAAATTATGAGGAGCCTCATATTCCAGTTGTGATAGAAATGCCACAAAAAAT
>VZTH01001978.1:223187-250755 GCA_013397815.1 Aleadryas rufinucha
CTGTGCCCCTGCAGCACATAGAGGTCCATGGGGACACAGAGATCCACCTGCAGCCCATGGAGGAGCCCCTGCCAGAGCAGGGGGATGCCTGAAGGAGTCTGTGACCCTGTGGGAAGCGTGTGCGGGAGCAGGGTCTTGGCAGGGACCTGCGGCCCCATGCAGAGGAGAGCCCAGTCTGGAGCAGCCTGTCCTTGAAAGACTGACCCCGTGGAAGAGTGACCCATGTTGCAGCAGTTTGGGGAGGACTGTTGCCCATGGAATGGACTCAGTTTGGAGCATTTCATGGACTGCTGCCACCCGTGGGAGGGACCCCACTGTGCAGCAGGGGAACGACTCCTCTCCCTGAGCAGTGGCAGGAACAACGTGTGATGAACCGACCATAAACCCAATTCCCTGTCTTCCTGCACGCTGGGGGAGGAGGTAGGGCTGGGAAGGATCAAGGGGTGAGGAGAAGGTGTTTTTGCTCTGATTCTTTTGGTAATAAATTCAAGTAATATCCCCACGTTGAGCCTGTTTTTCCTGTGATGCTATTTGGTGAGTGATCTATCCTGGTCTTTATCTCAACCCATGAACCCTTAATTTTATTTTCTCTCCCTTGTCCAGCTGTGGAGGGGAGTGATAGAGACACTTTCATGGGTGTCTGGTGTCCAGACAGGGTCAGCCTGCTACAGGGGACTGTCTCCCACAGGAAGGACACCACACTGGAGCAGAAGGGTGTGAGGAGTCCCGTTCCCAAGGAGGAAGGAGAAACTAAGGCAATACAGAATGAATTGACTGCAGCCCCCATTCCCAGTCACCCTGTGCCTCTGCTGGGGAGAAGGTAGAGAATTTGGGAGTGGAAGTGAGCCTGGGAAGAAGAGAGGGATGGAGGAAAAGTGCTTTAAGATTTGGTTTGTATTTCTTATTATCCTGCTCTGATTTTTTTGGTAATAAATTAAGCTAATTTCCCAAAGTCAAGTCTGTAACTGGTGAGGGATCTCCTGTCCTTATCTCACCCCGTGAGGCTCTCTTTATGTTTTCTCTCACCTGTCCAGCTCGGGAGAGGACTGACAGAGCAGCTTTGCTGTGCATCTGGTGTCCAGCCAGGGTCAACCAACCACATTTGTTATGAGTCTACAATGGATCCCCTTTAAGGAAAGTCCTTTTGTGTGCAAAACTTAGCACAGTAGCAGCGTGACATAGCAGTAAATAAGCTGTGAACATCAGAGAAAGTGCGAAAATGGATCATAATTACCTGAATTAAGAGACTTCGAAAACAAGGATAGGATTTGATACTGGTGAGGCCACACCTCAAGTACTGAGTCCAGTTCTGCACCACTCCCAACAATAAAGACATTGAGGTGTAGGAGTGTGTCCAGGGAAGGTCAGTGGAGCTGGGGAAGGGTCTGGAGCACAAGGCTGATGAGGAGCAGCTTGGGGAGCTGAAGGTGTTCAGTCTGGAAAAAAGGAGGCTCAGGAAGAACCTTATCACCCTCTACAACTCCCTGAAAAGAAGTAGTAGACAGGTGGGGGTCAGTCTCCTCTTTCAAGTAACCAGTGACAGGACAAGAGGAATTGGCCAAAAAACTGGATATTATGAAAAATTTCTTCACTAAAAGGGTTGTCAAAAATTGGAACAGGCTTGCCAGGGAAGTAGTGGAGTCACCATCACTGGAGGTATTTAAAAGATGTGTAAATGTAGTGCTGAGGGGCATGGTATAGTGGTGAGCATGGAGTTGTTCAACTGTGTTGAAGCGTTCAGTTAATGTTCAGATTTGATGACCTCAGGGGTTTTTTTCAATGTAATGATTCTAAGATTCTATCAAAATAGGACAAAACAGGATCTGAAAATTCACAAAATCAATTAGACAACTATCAATACTACGTGAGAGAAAAACAACTCAGAAAGGCCAATTCTAAGAAAGATAACCAAATGTGCAATTGCTTGCAAAGAGATGTGGCAGAAAAATAGGCCAGTGTTATCATAAACATCATTCTCCATACCTCACATTTAAGTGTGAAAAAAAATACCATTAGAAGTGTTATCCAAAAGCATGTGTTAAAATCTTTAAGTAATAAATGAACAGTAAGAATGATGAATAAAACTAGAAATTCATACCTTGGTATGCAATATAGAGAGGAATAAGCAACAAGAGGATGAGAATGATTTAGAATATCACTTAAGAATGTAAGTAATAGAATGAAAGTAAGTTCAAGGTAGTATAAAATGACAGTAATGCAAACAAATACTGATGATTTGATATTTTGAAGGACCATCTTCCCAGAGGAATAGTGAAACCATGTGAAAATTTGCAGAACATAAATAAATGTACAGCAGGGAATTCCCGTACTGTTGAAGAGATATATGTATTTATTTGTCCATGCCATGTATTTATTACAGTGCTTTGGCTGAAGAAACAAGAGGCAAGTCTTTCTTTC
This sequence comes from Aleadryas rufinucha, assembly GCA_013397815.1. Lineage (NCBI taxonomy): Eukaryota > Metazoa > Chordata > Aves > Passeriformes > Aleadryas > Aleadryas rufinucha. The sequence continues at coordinate 225,606 of VZTH01001978.1, forward strand.
CTCATGTGGCAAAAGCAGGTGCTGCTGTAAACAGCATTAGACTGCCACTGGCAGATTAGCACTTGAGACATGCAGCCCAAAAGCAGGACAGAAATGATGGATCTAGGAAGTGATTGATTTTTGAACCAAAGTGTGCTGGGAAACCTGCTAGGAATAATATAAGCAGATATGTGGTCATGACCAATGACAGGAGAAGGATCAGTAAATAACAAATTGAACTCCCAGGATCAAGCAATAAAGGTGTTAAACAGCCTGGCAGGCTTTCCCAGGGCAATATATCACAACGAGAGTTTAGGCAGAGTTTTGGAGGTTGACAATTTTGTATTTTGCTTCCTTTTTGTTTTACTTGAAAATGTAACATACAAGTCCATGATATTTATTCCAGAGAAATCTCTGTATACATTTCAAATAAATTGAGCGTTTTCTCTGACAAAAAAAAGCCTGAAGAACTGAAGGGCAGAGTGGCTGTTGAGTACCTGTTCCCACATCACCAGTTCTAATTTGGATCACATCTACAATGTCGTAATCAGAAGGAATATGTAACATTGCCCACAGAGCCCATCAGCTCTGATCCTCCCCTTCCACCATCCATTATGTCCACACAAGTTCTCTTTAGTGACTATCAAGAGACTGTCACTGACTTCATCCATTTTGGGGTAAAACTTGTATGAAGAAATAGATTTTGTACTGAGACAGCCCGCTCTGATTTTTGGCGTTTGATTGCACCGCAGTCTGGCCCCCTTCCAGAAATGCTCCTGTTGCCCAGATTTGTGTTCTGTGGATTTCTTAATGACCCAATTTCTGCCACTGTTGGTTTCCAAAGAAGAACAGGTAACAGTGGTTGTTGCTTTGATTTATTAAAGCATTGGAAGAGATTGTGGCTTCAAAAAGATTTATGGTCAATGAAAGCCTGTGTGCTGTTCTTCCTTTGGGATTTCTCCTCTAGGTGGATACAGAAGTTAAGAGCCACTGGCACAGGGTAAAGAACAGTAGCTCATAAGACAGGTGAGTCAGATTTCATCTCACCTTTCACATCTGGCTTGAATTTCAGTACATCCAATGACCTCTAGCTCCAACGATACAGGGGAGTTTGAGCCCCACTGTCCAGAAGTTCCTTTCAGTGCTAAGTTGGGTGCAGTTTCTTCATAGGTCACACTTGATGGATGAGGCAGAGGTGACGAATCTGTATCATGTTCCCATTTTACAGCTGTTAACTGGAGGATTAAGAAGATCATCATTATCCTCATTCCTGCTTCTTTGCTGAGTCTGACCCATACTTAATCTCAGCCTCTGTCTTCACATGCTGCTATGTCTTTGGATCTTTGTGAGACAAGTAAAGACTTAAATTAGGGTATAGTTACTCATAGACATAAAAACCCAATGAAACATAACTGAAAGTTGGGACTTAATTTTCTTAGGGGGCTGACAATCCCAGTTTCAGTATAACAGGAGGAACTAATTTAACTAACCCTGTATAGGCCAGTCAGGAAATTATTTGATAGCACTCATACCATGAAGATGCCCCATCTTGTCCAGTCCACTGCCTATATTAAATAGTACAGTGTTTATGGAAGTTCATTCTTTCCATAAGGACACTACATTCTTTGAAAACTTTTGAGGGCATCTTAGACAAATATTCATCAGGAATAGACTAGACAGAATTGGTACTTCCACAGAGCAGAGGAAATAAATACATAAATTCTGGAAATTTTTCTCCTGCTTTGTTTTTTATTAGAACTCAACAAACCATACCTGAAATTCAGCTGCTCTACAGAAAGGCAAACCAGCAGGAGCTTAGCAGAGAGCATTCACAGAATTTAGGGACTGGAAGCCATTATTTTAAGAAGTAAGAGTAAACAAAGGTAGTAGGGGATTGGAAAATAAAGCTACACACATTGTGATATAACTATTGGTATCGGGGCCTATAATAAGTTTTTCAGCTTTTTCCATTAGATGTTTTCTTAAGTGTCCCTTAAGACCCTTCAAAACTTAATTACTACCAAATTAATGATGGTCATACATGGTCAGTGTTAAAGCTGGGGTCACTTATCAATTACAAGGTGAGATAAAGGCAATCAAATGTTACTCCTCTTTAGGGTTTGTAAGCGACCAAACACAAATATGTTGATCCCAATTCATTTCCAAAGTGAAAGTGGAAACAACACAAATAGCATTAAAAATCCCTTTGCTACCAGGCAAACTACAAAGACCAAAGATGAATTTTAGCTATTTTCCATCTTTTCCTGGCCAAGGTGGAGACTTATTGACAGGCATGTCTGAAAAAGCTTCTCTTGCTGCTTCTTACTACACTTGATTTCGTAAGAAGGAACTTCAATCTTAAGGGCTGTCAGTTTGGCACCTGTAATGAGCATAATATTCATTTCAAAAGGAAAACTACCAAAAAAGCGCTAAATGACAGGCTAAACTGCATCTCTACAAGCAGAACTGCTGGTCTCCCAAGATAGTTTTCACAGCCCACACACCCCTCACACTACCAGGTGCTGTTGCTTCTTTTTTTTTTTTCCCCCAGTCTTCCTCATTACATTTCCTTGGCAGAAATTCCACTGTGGATGCTGGCAATAGACTTGCCTTGATGCTGCTCATCACAATCCCCGGTGACAGCTTATTATCTCATTATCAACATTAATAATAAACGTGTGTTTCTCTGAATATGCAATGTGAGAACCAAATATATAAATATGTGTGTGTATATATATATATATATATATATATATATATGTGTGTGACTTCACACTGCATTTATTTGAATGTGTAATGGTTGGTAAAAATGCAGACTCAAAGCACTGTGAGGGAAGGACACAATCGACATGCAGAGCCAGGCCTGGTTGAGAGCCATAACAGAGAGTTCTTGTGTGCCTGTGGGTAAGTCGCTTGACCCCATGCACACCTTTTTGCTCATTCATGAAATCCCTCTTGCACCTTTAAGGAATGATTTAAGTTTGGTGTGCCACATGCTGCAGTGTTTAATACATGGTCTTAGTTTTTATATGAACATCTACAAGCTGATAAGCACAGGAATAAACAATCTGATATTTGTGTTTCTAAAGACATGTAGCTAAGAATAACTAATGGCTTATTTTTCTCTTTCACACTGTCTAATAAGAAATGTGACTTCCAAAAGAAAAGTAACTTTTATTTTTATCTTAACATTGTTTTATTTTTTTAATTTGAAAGTTCCTGGTTTTGAATGAATGAAAGTATTTTAGTATAACTTCAACTATCAAATGCTGACACACTATCAAAGCCAATTTCATAGATGAAATAAAAAAAGAAGAACATTCTCATCATAAAATAAAAACTGGGCATACTATTAGGTCTTAAAAAACCTAATTTCTGGTTTTAATTTCTGAGAATATTTTTGTTGCTATTTCAATTTCAAGTAGCCAGAGCTGTAAAGCTTTCAGATCTGCCTACAAAAAAATAGTGGTCAAAAGGAACACTCCTTTAATGGAGACTGCAGCTCATTTGGCCTTACTGGGATGGAAGACATGCTGGTGGAAATAAATGCATATTTGTAGTAAGGGATTCTGGAACCCCTCAAACACTGTTACTGAGGGAAACTCCTTCATCCTTGCCAAAGATATACTCCAGCCCAAGCACAGGAGACAGTGTTAACAAAACCACACCTACCTGGGAGAGTAGCCAGCAATGTCCTTACACTTCAGGCTAAATTTCACAGGAAAGAACCGAATTAATGAAATCTGCAGCAGGCCAGAATATCTGAAAATAGCTCAGTTTGCTTTCTGATGGAGATTGATTGCAAATACATTAATCTGAGCAACTGTATCCTGACCTCAGTCCATCCTGGCTGTCAAATTTTATGCAGAGAACATGAATGCAAAAAAAAACCCACCCAAAAACATAGTCTAAACGAGAATGTCTAGAAAACATTACAATTAAGATGAGGAAATGTCATTCTGACAGCTCTGTGTGCCCTTCAGCATTTCCCAAAACAACTTCTCATATGGAACAGCTCTTGCATAAAGTTAAAAAATGAGACATTTGAGTGTGCTGTACAGAAAGGAGTCTAGTCTAGAAAGAAAGGTCTATGTATGCTTAAAATATTATGGATCATCAAAATGGAATGGCAGACGTTCAAAACAGAGAATGTACACATGGAATGCCAGCACCAAGTGTTTTATCTGTTTTCCTATGGTAAAATAAAAAGTAACAAGTGCTTTAAAGTACAGCAGAAACTCTTTTTAAGCATAAATGCTGTGTTGTTTAGTCCTTCACTGAAATATAAACTCAGCAGCTCCAGTTTCATTTGAAAGATGACAAAAACAATGGAAGTTGTTCAATTTACTGAGCTAAAAAGTCAGGAGGGCAAAACTCTTTTCCTCAGCCCAGATCTCTTCCCCACCCCTCCACCACCCTTTTGAATTCACTCTAATTTTGAAGCCAGCATCATTCTTTGAAACTGAATTGACATGAAAGTTAAACAAGCTCAAGTGAATCTCATGAAGAAAGGACTGAATATAAACAAAACATTACTTTGAAGTTGCTGTTTTTCTTGCTGAAGAACATTTTTCCTCTAAGCTGTAACTCAACTCTGAAACTGTTTTCAGAACAGAAGTGTCTTCAGAAATATGACAGAATCAAGACTATGCCACTTGTAAAAATTATACATAAATTTGTCAGGAAGCATTGATATGGTCAAGCAGCTGTAATTAAGACGGTGTCTAACGAAGACAAATCCTAAAAATCCTTGCTATAGGGAGTTTGATTAGTTTGGAAGAGGTCTTCAAGCAATGGGATTGGAGAAAAAATAACAGAGATTGTTGGCTTGGACTTGCTCTCCAATGAAATATACAAGCTTCTGTTTCCCCTTACGTTCCTAAATATTAAAAAACCCTGAAATTGTACTCCTTGCATGAGAGTTTGCATGGAAATGTCCCCTTTATGGGATATTTAAAGCAGTTTTAGCTGTTAAAACTAACTTGGTATCCCCGGCATAGGTACATCCAGGGCAGCTACCCAAAGCGGATACTTGATGTCCTACAGAACAGAAGCATTCTCCTCTGGCACATAACCAGCTCCCACAATGTGTCACCTTCTCTCTTCTCTTGCTTTAGAGAACTGGAGAATTCCCAAAAATATTTCCTGCATATTTGTCTCCTTCTGCTCCTCTCTAAGATCCTTGGAAGACTGGTTTCAAACTTACTGTCAGTGTCCTCCCACCGAAGTCAAAATCATGTTCATTCATGTGATGATTTGTCTGTGTCCTCACACCTGGGAAGTTTCAGACTGAAACTCAGACTGGCTGAAAGCTGTGTGCTTTATTTAGTCTTCATTTCTTGCCTTAAACTTTCTTTAAATCAGACTTTTCAAAGCCTTGTTTAGACAGTAAGATCAGGACTGCAGAGCTTAAACTTGCTGAAAAAAGACTAAGCAAAAAAACTCCTGCAGTATAAACTTGGTTAGGTTGTCTGAGTATCACTCTATTATGAGCATTAAATAACAGAAATAATAACCCTCTTTTGCCAATTTCTATTCTGCTTCATTCAGCCCATGCAGAGTGTATTGAGATCTCCATTCATCCATGAAACCCTGGAACGTCTTGCTGGCTGGTATTACTATTACTAAATGAAAAACATCAAAAAATGCAATTCTTGCTAAGGGATATTTTTAAAAAATAAAACTAATCTAAAATTTTTCACTCCCTTGCCCAAGGATTACAATTTCTTGATCTTTGTGTCTGTTTATCAAGCTATCTGTCTAAAGGTTCCCTCTTCGCTACTAGAAATAACAAGGTCCTGCACCTGTGTTGGGACAATCCCAAGCAAAACTACAGGCTGGGGGATGAAGGAATTGAGAACTGGCCTGAGGAGAAAAACTTAATGGTGTTGAAGGATAAGAAGCTCAACATGTCCCTGCAAGATGCCCTTGCAGCCCAGAAAGACAAACCTGTCCTGAGCTACATTAAAAGCATTGTGGGCAGCAGCTGAGGGAGGGGATTCTCTCCTTCTACTCAGCTCTGGTGAGACTCCACCTGCAGTGCTGCATCCAGCTCTGGGGTCCACAAGAAAGGAAGGATGTGGACCTGTTGGGATGAGTCCAGAGGAGGTCACAAAGATAATCAGAGGGCTGGAACACCTCTCCTGTGAAGACAGGCTGAGAGAGTTGGAGTTGTTTGGCCTTGAGAAAAGAAGGCTCCAGGGTGACCTTAGAGCATCTTCCAGCACCCAAAGGGGTTACAAGAGAGCTGGAGAGGGACTTTTCACAAGTGGTGACAGGAAAAGGGGGAATGGCTTCAAACAGAAAGAGTAGGTTTAGATTAGACATTGGGAAAAAATTCTGTACTTGTGAGGGTGGTGAGGCACTGGCACAGGCTGCCCAGAACAGCTGTGGTTGCCCCATCCCTGAAAGTGTTCAAGGCCACATTGGATGAGGCCCTGAGAAACCTGGTCTAGTGGAAGATGTCCCTGCCCATGGCAGGGGTGTTGGAACAAGATCATCTCTCCTTCCAACCTGAGCCATTCTATGATTCTGTTATTTAGTTCATCTTAAAACCATCATCTAAACTGTTAGAGAAAATAATTTCTGTTTTTGATTGGCAACTCACTCAGCAGTATTTTCTTAATTGTGGTTACAGAGTAAATGCAGTCATCATTATCTTCCTCTGCTGACTTGACTTTTCTTGGATCCCGATGGATTTGTAAGTGAAGCTCTTATTCATCGGTGCTCCATACAAACAGTTCTGTGCAGCAGAACTCAGTCTTCAAAGAAAAATAGAAATTATTTTGAAATTGCCTTCCTTTGGTCTGACAGTTCATCAGATAAGTCCTCTCCGTAGCCAAGGGACATTCAGCAATAGCCTTACCTGAATCTGATGTTCTCTTTTAGCTACAGGAAGTAAATTTTAGGTTTGGTGCAAGGCCCCTGATTAACAGCGGTGGAGATGTGTCTTTGTTCTCCTCACAGAGGACTATTGAGTCAGCAGAGCAAATTTTCTTGCAATACTTTCTTCTGCAGTGAAAGTTTCTGTCTCTTTCTCCTACTTTCTGTGGCCCAGCCAATCCACGCATGGTCCTTCTGTGGCAGAAGGAACACCTGCTCTGACTTTTGTTCTGTTGAAGCTTGATAATTTAAATCCAATATTAACCCATGCATTTTGCATGAAAAAAACTCAATGTTCATTAGAAAATAACAGCTTCTGATAATTAAAGACCCCAGTGTCCTAGATCTACATCATCTGAGACAGGAAGTTCTGAAAGAGACATAAGATGATCTGACCTAGGCACCAATCCTAATTCACACGTAACATGCCTAACAGAAACTAACCTACTTACAAACCCCAGGTTAAGATTTATTCCTTCTTTTGAACTGATGGAAATGATTTGTTATCATCTCCCCTGGGACACAGCCCTAGCAAGATTTTCACAGTTCCCAATCTCACCCATTCCAAGTGAGCTGCTATTAATTGATCCCTCTGAACTTGCTCTGCTTGGGAGTCTACTTCAGGTATTGATTTGTTTGTTGCCTTCATCAATATTATTTCAACACTGATTTTTTTTCTTCCAGATAATAAAGTGCTTACAAGTTTTAAAGTCAATTATAGCCCTACGTATGGAACAGTTAATATCAACAAAAAGAACTCCAGATCATTTAAAGGGTAGCTCTGAACATAATTTACAACATAACTCCCATATTTAGATTGACTGCAACTGGGGGCGTTTAAATTTGAAACAGATGGTCAGGTGATTTGAAAAATCACTCAAGGAAATCTCAAAATTAGCTCACAGCAACATGAAGGAATATCTTCTAGATTGAAAGGGGAAAAAAAAGATGGGGCTGTTGATTGGGGTGGAGAGTAAATGAGACTACAATAGATGTTTGGTTCCATAGACTGGAAAGAATAATTTTCAGGGTTATGAATATGATAGTCACCATGATATATACTTAGTAAGAGGGACACATTCTGACAGGCAATGCTTAGTTTCAGACAGTTTAAAATCAGTGCCAATATAGAAACAGGAAATTTATCTTATAAATAAACATGACTAAATATATGAAGACTCCAGGAATTTGAAGTGACAGTTAAAGTGGCACCTTGTGGTTCATCATATTTGATCCCACTGTGTCAATGTCACAGTGGCAGCTGGTATTGAAAATTGCTAGTGGGGAAGAGGATAATAAGCTTCTTTCCTCATCCTTGCCACCTTTCCTAACCAAGTTATTTATATTTATGGTGGATGGAAACTGGGACAGTGGTTTTGAAAGTAGAAAAAAGAAGGGATGTCTAGGTTCAGTATACTCAGATCATGCCTTTAAGTAAAAAAAAAAAAAAAAAAGTTAAGAGGTTTTAGCAGTAGGTAGGACAGAAAACAGTAATGTGTATCCCTCTATAGGAATGCCATTTTTCTCCTGAGTTCCGAGCTATGATCACCTGTCCAGCCCTGTCCTAAATTCACCCTGGTTTGTGTAGGACAATTTAATTGACCTGTATAGTTGACTGCTTTGTGTAATGGAGAATATGTGTCCAAATCCCTTCAGGCGGAGTCAAACCTCACTTTAGCTAAATGACCTCCCCAGCTCTTGAGTTATCATATGAAGAAAGAGGACAGCAATGCCTTCTCCTTCTCCCCTTAGATGTCTGAGTCTTCCCAGGCAAGCCTCAGTTCTCCTAATATACCTCACCTGGATGCTGCATGTTCCCATGACTGGCCACCCTGAAAGTCAGGTGCTGCAATATTTGGCATCAGAAGATTTGTCCCTCCCACCATCTTCAGAGTCTTACACTTGGGGCTGATATTCAGCATTTGGTAGCTCTGTGATTTCGTACAAGGAGGCCACTAGTGAGGCACAAGAGTTTTGTGCAGTGTTACAGCTGGAGGAAGTACTTGGCCACTGTGGCACTACCAACAAGGATCTACCCATCAATTCTCACTAACCTGTTCAGCCAACTCCTCTAGATGAGCCAGCATTGATTCCTCTATTGTTGGACTTCCTTTTGCCCTAGGAGAGCCTCATGTCTTCCCAGTTCAGCCTATGCACTAGACCATACTTTTCTCCATGCCTCCAAGTGAAACTCCTATGCAGAAATGTTGTGAACACAGTTCAATGGTCATTATTAGCTTATCAAAAGCTTAGGTGGTGCACATGACTTTCAGGAGACAGGGAATACAAATGACTCAGGATACCATGGTACTTTTTCAAAACTTCCCATTAATCAACAGAAGCCACATAAAATGGAGCTAGGTTGAGAGGACAATGCTTTCCAGCAATATCTGGAGACCAGGAGTTCTAAATATATGAAATCTCCATCACTTTGCAGAAACATCAACACAGGGCATAAACCTGGGTCTGGGTGAAAGACACTTCTCTCCTTAAAGATGATACCTTTAATATTTGCAGCCTGACACCCTGAGCACCCACAACTACCTAATGCCCTTTCTCATTAATCCTGTATTTATATTAAAAATTGAGCTGCAGCTGTTAGAAATGTGTAAGTTAACTTTTCATTCTCCCCAAAATGTATTCATTTCATTGTAATATATATATGGCATTTCCATATCCATCAGTATTTGAAATCCAGTCTTTAAATTGTCCTATATATGCACATATATTTATAAGTTAATAAAAAGATGCCATTCCCACAATTTTTTCTACAATGAAATAGCCTGTGAGCAAATTACATTTTCTTTTTACTGTTTACTCAGCACAGTGAAAGAATATATTGACTGCTAAGTTTCTATGACTTTTTCCTAAGTGTAAGAAAATGGACTCTCACTCTTATTAATTTCAAATACATTCCTTGTTGTTCCATAAATTGTCACTGCAGCTCTGACCTCTTTGCAGATTTACAGGTAGGAAGAATTAAGACACCTATTTATTTATTGTCATTTCCAAAACAGCTGTGCATCCACATGCTCTTCACAAGAGTTTTATGCACTGTGGGTGTTTCAATTACAAAACCATGTGGCTGGCATATAAAAAACAAAACCACTTCAAGGGCTGAATTTCTTAATTAGACGACTGGAGCCATTATAATTGCCTGTGATCTAGATATTGCTTCTATTAATCTTTTCCATACTCTTCTTTAGTAGCATGAGTTGTGCCACTAACTTAATTAAAACTGTACATATGAAAAGGGTACCGTGTCACATTGTTCTCATTTCATTTCTGTAACTACCTGCTGCTGGTACGGTGAAGATCCTACATAATCTGTCACTTTGTTAATGAGGGAATGGTGTCATTCTGGAAGCAGCCTGGGTCACCCTGCACTGGGAAATCTCAGGTTCTTGTTTAGGTCCTTGGGCACAGAGGCTGATCAGACGCAGCCCCTAACTCCCTGGAGGAATTTAGCTGGTCAGCCCTAGTAAGCAAGACTGAGGGCTGGGTCCTCTGCCTCTTACTCTGCTGCATGGATCACATGCACTGCAACATCCATGAGAGCCAGCTGGGGAAAATTATTTCACTGCAACAGGCAGTGACTGCTTTGTAGCAGAGACAGCCGTATCATCACTGTGACCTTCACATCTTTTTTCTTGTAGGAAGGGATGGTGTAAACTCTTGCTTTCTCATGACACAAATTGTACTCCATTCCACATAAAGATCTGAATTCAGCCCTCATGCAACTACAGCAATTTAGGAGGAGTCATGGAATGATCTTGGTCAAGGTAAACTGTTGCAAAGTTTTTGAGTTCAGCTTCCTTAGCTCGGCCTCATCAGAATACTTTAGCTCCTGAAACAGGAGAAATAAACCTCTGTCTAGATTTGTTTTCTCATAATTTCTTAGGTCTGTTATGGTCTAATTAATGTCACTAAGCATAAAGATGCCATTTATATGAATTTGCAAGACATAATTTAATTAAAATATTTTAAATAACCTCATTATTGGAACAAAGGGAAAACATAGCAACAAAGAAATAACAAAATCAGGCAAGAGCATTGCTGTTGTACAGCATGGCAGAGAGTTATCTATTGCTGTTAAAAATTAAAATGGAAAATAAATGGACTAAAGATAATTCAGATCTCACACAATGGCCACTTAATACTTGCATGATATCCGGAGCCACCAGGCATAGGATAGAAACAGGTGGCCCTGATCAATAAGAGATGAAACTAATGCCTATCAATATAAAAAATGTGGGCTACAAATTATCCACAGCTGGCAAAATTCTCAAGATGGTCTTTGCCACTGAGGACAGCTGATGGTATGAGATTTTTTTCAGTTCAACCCTTTCCACACTGGCAATATCAAGGCTACTCTCCTCTCTACATTAACATCTTACCAAACCAAATAGCATTTGATTTTTGAGCACTTGTTTCAGATTATTTAGTCTGTACTGCAATGCTGACACACTGTTATTGACACTTGACAGGCTGTTGGCTGGTGCCACCAAGGATGGCACCTGGCTTGTCAGGAAGGACACATCCCTGGGGGCTCTTGGTCAAAATCCTATTTTACTGCACCAGACAGGATGAACACAGCTGGTTTGTGGACTCACAACTGGTCACAACACCAAACATAGCCCAGCAGTACTCAGGGAGTTACATGGGATAAGCTTCATGCCTAAATGACTGTGTAGGGACAATGGTCTTGAGAGACAACCCTCCCAAACCTCACTTCTGCTTTTGCTGGGGCTGCCATGTCCGTGCTGTCGCTAACACAAGCACACAGGAACGTGCACTGAAACAATGAACCAGGGTTTCTCAAACAGGCACCTCACTCACTGCTGGGGAGAGCAGAAAAAGGGCAGACTCTGAATGTCAGGAGCTGGTCAGGTCACTTAATGTACTCCTGGAGCCACTTGTGGTGAGGAATCAGCATCAACTAAGTGGAAAATGGGCTGAGGACATGGTGTGCTACAGCAGTGTGCACTGTGCTCCTCTCAAGAGCATCAATTACCTGTCAGAGGTTTTCAAAATATCAGGAAAAATAGAAAATACATGTTTTGTGAACTTGAATTATTTCAACATAATTAAAAGGTGATAAAAATTACAATAAGGACCATACTTGATTTATAAAAATGCCTAAATTATTTCAGATGGGAAGATATAAACCCATGCTTTTTAATCCAGTGTAGAAAACAGATGACAAACATCTTTTTTAATAACCTAATTCTTTAATGAATTCCTCCACTAAGCCAAAGCTCTATTTGGGTAAAATGCTCATTCTGGAGATTTCTGCTTTCCTGGCAATTAAGTGAGAAAATAATAATTATTGCTACAGTTGACAATTACTGCTACTGTTAATAATTAACATAATGCTCTATCAGAGAAAATTATTTTGATTTAGGCAGAAGCATGAAATTGTCAACAACAAAAATTTCTGGAAATGAAATGAGTTTTAGAAAAAATTATATTTGGTCATGAACCAATGAAATGGAAGGAGAGTATGTGCCAAACTGATGATTAGGCTAAAAAGAATCAACAATAACTAATTCATATGTAATACCATGCATTTATTTTTAACATTACAAAGCCTGAAAAGTTCATAGTGTTACAGACTAGATACTTGAGAGGGAACATAAGGCTGTCTGGATCGCATCGTCCTTTTAGTAACATGATTAAATCAAGCTACAGATAGCAAATAAAGCTTTTATCACTGGAAAATTATTCCATCCAGCACATAAAATTGCTGGAAGAGTCCTTTCTTAATTACAAATTTTTCTTTGGTACTATCATGCAAATGTTTCCTTAGAAGAACAAGTGCTGCCAAACTAAATTAGACAAAAAGTCAGGGGTTTATGAGCTTTACAAAAAGGTTAAAGCATTTCCAGTAATGTATTCTAGGTATAAACCAGGGAGAAGAAGTTGAAGATTACAGACTAAGATATGCCAGATAGGTATCACTTGCTTTAGTGTAAAATGGTCTTCTGGTTGAAAATTGAACTGGGCCACATTGAGGCCATGCTCTCTGAAAGTTGATTTATGGGTCTTGGGGGTAAAAAATAAGCCTACCTTAGTAGAAATGCTAATCTCCTTTAAAAAAAGTTATGAGATACTTTACTGCTTTGGTTAAATACAAATATTAAATAAATTTAGAGTACATTAGAATTGGACTGTTGGGGCGCTTTGGGCAACCCCAGGCACACCTTCCATCCCTAACGCCCTGCCTGTCACCTGGGAAGACGAATCGGAGAATGAAGCGTCCTTGGTGGGCGAGGCCCAGGTCTGAGGTTGACACNGGTCTTCTGGTTGAAAATTGAACTGGGCCACATTGAGGCCATGCTCTCTGAAAGTTGATTTATGGGTCTTGGGGGTAAAAAATAAGCCTACCTTAGTAGAAATGCTAATCTCCTTTAAAAAAAGTTATGAGATACTTTACTGCTTTGGTTAAATACAAATATTAAAAAAATTTAGAGTACATTAGAATTGGACAATATAAATCTATTAAAGCAGATGCAGTTTTCACATCAGAGTTGAACTTAGGCAAGTTACATCTTCTCTGTTACACAGCTGAAGTTACTCTCCTAGATAGAATTAATCTGTTCTAAACTGGAAAAAGTGAATTAAAGAAAAGGATTTTCTTGACACCCCATAATGTTTTGGGGAACAAATTAGAAGTGTAACAGATAGTTCCCATGAGATCTTGATATGCTGGAGTTACTTTATAAAGGAGAAAGATGCCCATCTCATTATCCCTTGATTTGTTGCTGTTGTCATCTAGTGTTTCACAGAGGTCTTCTGGCAGTAATTCTGACTTGTGCCCAGTTTTGTCATCTCCATTTTTATCTAGTTTTGTCACACTTTTAGTTTCTCAGATTTGTAGAAATGATCCTTCTGTCCACACCTTTTTTGACAACACCTTCCTGAGCTTCCCTATGAATAAAAATAAGCCCAGTTGACATCAAGGCATAATTTGCAAGAGCTAGTTTTGCCAAATTCTGCAGAATTTGCTTGGGATGAGTTCCAACACATGAGGAGTTGAGAGAAAGCATCTCAAGGTCACCACAAAGAAGGAGGGTGTAAGTGAGAGAGGTGTGACCAGACTCGTCACCAGCGTGTCTCATGCTGATGGGAAGAACAAAACCCTGCCCCTAGAACAGCTCTGTTGTATAACTGTGCCTGGGTGGCCAGACCAGAAATACACACGTGTTCACATGACTGACTCGTGTCCTCACACCTGCTGCTGCTGCTGTGGTCTCTGCCAGTGCAGCCCGAGGTGTTTGCAGGCTCAGGTTTGAGTATTCTGTGCAGTCCGTGCCCGTTGTCACGAGAGGCATCCTGGAAGGTTTCCCCTCATGACATCTTACAGCTGACAGGCCAGTCACAGGTGTGCTGCCACTGCTGCTGCTCAGGAGCTCCTTACAAGGCTGTTCCTCCCCTGTGCTCTTGTCAAGAAGGTTTTTCCAAGTGTCCTGTGCCAAGCAGCGAAATGAAATGTTTCTACTCCATTTGAAGACCTCTATGACAACAGGATTTCATTGACCATGTTAAGTCTGAGAGCACAAAAGCAGCTGTCATTCATAAATTTCTCTTCTCTAAAAGTTACTCCATGAGGTGACCTGCCAAGAAAGGAATGGCTATTATGGTAAAAGTGCTCTGTTTCCTATCTCCTTTCATCTGTGCATAGGGCCCTGCATCCTGGCATGGTGATAGCTTGAAATCATGACAATACACCCTCACTGCCTTTCAGAGAAACAGGTCACATGGTGTCCAAGTTCGAAGCACACACTTACCTTTTACTCCATCCCAGGAGCAGTGCTTCTGCTGCCTCACCTTGGAATTGCAAATGCTATTGCTGGCATGGCCATGATGCAATCAGGTACCCAACATGGCCTCATCTTCCATTCACTTCCTCCTAGCTCCACTTTATAAGTTTCCTTGCATCTGTAAACAAAATCACCCAAAATTCATCATACCAAAATGACAGCCTCCCTATCTGTGTCATAGGAACAGGTTGGCTTGTTCTTGTTTGGTTTTGAGATCTTCCAGTAGCTTGCTGTTTGTGATTTACCTCTAGGCCTGTGTTTTCTATCCTACCTCCTCTAGTGTGTAAACAGCATTTCTGGCAGCTCCTTTACTCTGGTAAATGCCTATGGCCAGGAGTCCCAGGTAAATTGTCATCTAATGCACCAAAACCAGGGCTCCAGAGCCAGATCTGCCCCTCATGAAGGACAGAGAGCATGCTTAGCTATGGTCCAAGCAGTAAATCTGGTCAAAAAGGGTCAAGCGGAAATGCAAAGAACACTTTTATTTTCCATAAAGCACTACAGATCCCACTTAATACCTGGTTCTAGTGTTTTGCAAAACATTGCTGTGGCTTTTGGGCTTTTGCCTTACTTTTAATCTGGTATTAATTTTATTAGCAAACTTTTGATTCATTTTGATAACAAAAAGTTTGTTCTTTGATTTACTTCATCCTGGAGCTGATGCCAGAAAGGCAGCAGTGATGTGTGATAATGGCAGTTCTTAAGCAAAGGCTGGGTGATTTTAAGAATCAGATAATGTTTCCAAATCCCAGTTTCATTTTTACAAGTTATTTCCATACTGTGCTCATTCAGACAATTTCCTTAGGCTTTATCATGATGTTTCAAATAACAAAATGGACTTCAGGGGGAATTTGCAGGAGCACAAGTGAGTCCAGGAAAGCAGCAGCTATGGAGCTTTCTGAGATGAGGTAGAAAAGCACATCATTAAGTGACTTGGTGATGGTGAGCCAAGTTAAAAAAGGAATACCCCTCGAGTTTTTTTCTTTCTCAAGGTAATTAATGTCTTATTGGCCTCAAAAAAGGATTGCACAACCTTGTCTCTTACTCAGGGCAAGCTTGCTAGTAGTTATCTTGCCTAAAAAAAGCTAACATTGTACATCTCTACAGTTTTTCACCACAAAAGCACATAGTTGGCAGTCCTTATTGCAACCAATAGGACGAGCAAAAACCTCATGCAACTTCGAAGGACAAATGTTTTGTCTGGGACATAGCAGTTAATTAATATTTTCCTTGTTCACAGCACTGCAGTGTCCCAACCAAGGTCAAGGCTGCATTGTGTGAGGCACTACATAGATTCATGGAAGGAGCAAGCTGCTGCTCAAAGCTCTCTGAAAGGAGAGTGACAGAGAAAGGAGTGACAAAAGTTAGAGGACAGAATGGGAGTGCATTCAAAACAAATGCTAAAGATAGTGCTCATCACATGAGTTTTAAGCTAGGGTTCTGCCCAAATTACTGTGCTGCCTCACAGCACAAAAAACCAACATGTAATAAAACTTCAGTGATTTTAGGTTTTTCTCTAAAGAGGAGAGGTGCAACAGCAACTAAATTATCCTCCTGGAAAAGGGATTGATAGTTATAGTCAGAAATCAGTTGGAGCTTACAAGTGGGCAAAGTGACCATAAATGGCCTTTGCTGAGATGAATGCAGCATCTTTTATTCACAGGCAGAACAATCCAAGTTGTGTGTAGAGGAATTGCATGATTTCCTCAGACCTAACACTTCTGTGCTGAAACCCTGGCCCTGAATCAAAATGAGGTTTGCAAACGATATTGAAATGGAGATTCTTATATAACTTATATCTCTGGGAATCTGGGTATACATGGGTAATGAATGTAATACAATTTTAATGAGAATTTCATTTTATGACTCAGGATACAAGAAGACATAACTTCTCCTAATATAATTATCTTTGATTAATCTGTGGGAGTTATTAATTTCAGACAAAAGTTTTGCTTTTCTGAATGTCCAGACTAATGAAATTACTCTTATTAGTTTGACAGTAGATGATGATACAGATACAATAGGCACTGAAACAGAGATGTATTGGGCAGCTTACTGGAAATTGCAATTGCAGCAAATGAATATTACACATTGACCCATGAGCACAGTGGCCACTTTTTCAACAAGAATTCTTTTATCTCCCTTCTGTTTGCACTTTAACATGCACGCAACACAATCTGCTTCGAGCTATCACCAAGCACCTCTCAGAAACACAAAGCAGGAATGAGAAAGGAGTATTATTGAAGGAATATTCAAGTATTCCACCCAGGCATATTAACATTATACTTTATATTCCGTTATGATAGTGGCCAAGGGAGTGACAGAAAACTGGTCTCCATTATGTAAGGAGTTGTTCTGACTCGCCAGAAAATAAAGTCTGAGCCCACAGGAATTCAAAATCTTATTTCCAGCAAACCAAAGAAATAAATATAAGAAACCATGGCAGGGATTTCAAAGAGGTCTGACAAGGGAGCCAGCACTAAGGAAGGACATGGTGATGGATTGTACTACTCTTTAATCTCCTTTCTTGCAGTCTGATCTATTTTATTACATGTACTGTTCTGCTGAAAAGGGGTGCAGGAAGGAAAGCTGCTCACCTGCCTAAGCTGACAGATATTCCCTGCATGAAGTGGTACTCTCTGGGTTGAGGGGAATTTGTGCCCTTCCTGAGAACAGCCTGAGTGAAGCAGCTGGAGTGCAGAGCAGGACGAGGGCAGCAGCAAACCTGTAGCAAAGACTGAGACTGGTGAACTTCCAGAGAAAAAGTGAAAAGACTTCCAAGGACCAAATGCAAACTACCCATGTGGAGTTTGTTACAGTCCAGAAAGATTCTGAAAACCACTGGGCTGAGCCAAACATTGTAAGAAAGAAGAACAGAAGAATCTAATTGCAAATCCTTTAATTTCTAGTATATTTTACCCAAAGTATCTTAGATCTGAAGTATCATTTTATAATTTCACTTTCAAAGTTACTTCTTTCTTGTGTTTCCATTAGCACATCTGCAATGATGGAGAGCTTGCTTGGTGTTTGCAGTGTGCTCTAAGTCCACCTCAGAGCTCTGACTTACTTCAGGTCTCCTTATACCCATGTAAAATTTAGGGGCAATGAAAAATGAAATACAGAGTTTCAGAATGTTTGCACCTTGCTCACACACAATGCTTGTAGAAATCAAATTAATTTGATATATTTCATATGTAAAGGACCAAAGAATCTGGTTAGAGGATGAAAGGTCAAATGAACATGTTACTAAATGAATTAGCCTCTGAAATAAGCTAAATTCTAAAGTCCTCCCTTTCACAAAGCTTGCACTAAATTTTAACAAGTTTGCCTATAAGGGGCTGAGAGAAAATCAAATATTGTTTTATTGGTTTTAGCAGTGGATGAATATTTCTCATTCTGTCTCAATAAGATTATTTACTCACCAAGAGGTACTAAAATAAAATATTATGAAAGATAAACACTTATATATAAATGGCAAATGTTTTCCCTATATATTTTTACTTTGGGGCACAAACATTACAAATGTGTCTTCTGTTTTAAGCATTATTTTTCCTCCAATGCTTTTACCATTATCTTCCCTTATTTATCATTGCAAGCAAAATCCCTGACCAATTGCATCTATATTGCTGGATGGCCTACTTCCTCCTCAGGTGAAGGTAATATGAGAGTTAGGTACTTGCTTTCTCTCTGCATTTCATAGTGGAAGCCTTCTTTTGGGGTCTGAAACCAAATCACAAAGAGATTTCCTTCAGGGATTATTAGTAAGATTTGTACTGTTACATGCTGCTTCTAGGCACCTACATTAAAAGTTAAAACTAACCATCCTACTTGGAAAAATGCAAAGAACTTTCATTTCTACCATTTCCCTAATAAACATCTCACTGCCACTCTCCCTCCTGAATTTTAATTATAGGTCTTTTTAAGTTCATAAGCATTAAACAAATACAATTTCTTACCTAGGAAATACCGTTACAAGCGATTCACATGTACCTCACAACTTTGTGATTAAAGCAATTGTGAATTTTCCTTGTCAGACTTGAAATAAGCATTGTATAGAACAGTCCTACTCTGTCTTCCAAATTACAGTGCAATAATTGGCTCGTGGTTCCAAGTCACGACTGAGTTTCTGTATCTCCTACATTGTTTTCTTCTCTCTTTCATTTCCATATCTACATCTTTGTTTTAAGAGCTGAAAAATTATTCAGCAGCATAAACCAGCAATTTCTCTTTGCTGTAAAACTTTCTTTGACATTTTAACACAGTATTAAAGATGCTGGAAAGTGTGTGCATTAAAGACTGTACGTAGAGAAAGACAAATCTTAAATCTATTTTGCAGAATTTGTGTCTGCTCTTCCACCCCAAAAAAACAACTGAATGGCAACATTTGATTCCTGAATATAGATGGTGAAAATCTGACAAGTGGAATTGGCTGCAGACCATGTAGATATTAGAGTAGTTAAAAGCATAAGAAAATATGCTACCTTTAAGATATCACACTGATTAGGATGGGCCTAAGGCTAACTAAAGATGATCCCCAATTATAAAAAAACACTGCTAGATATAAGCAATCTTAATGAGCAATGAAATTAGACAGTGAAGCTCAAAAGAAAATGATGATATATATGCACAAATCTCATTACTCTAGTGGTATGGAACATTCAACATAGAAACATCTGAAAGTAAGAGAGTAATAATTTATCTCTAAGTTTTCCCTTCAAATTAAAACTTTGTCACATACTGATTTTTTTAAGACATCCTGAAATGCATAATTGGCATCATATCATCAAATGTGTAATGCCACTTGTTATAAAAGGTATATAATTTTGTGTCCCACAGTGTCGCTCTGCATCATAAAATTAGCCAAGGATTATGTCTTTCAAAGCAGAGGACTGAGCTCCAGCATATCGAAGCCATCTGCTGAGAGAATCAGACAGAAACTGCCACAATCACCAAACCTGAGATACTGCCAGCTTTGCCTAAAAGGAAACACAACATGTCACACTCGTCTGACATTCCCTGTTGACAAAGAATATGACTTGCATACTGATCCAGCAAGCATCTGAGCAGCTTCAGGCACAGAAATGGTTTTGACTGATTTTGTCATTTAGATCGAAATAGAAGAAAAGGCGAAGGATCTAGGATCAAAGTGTTCCAGCACCAGATTGTGGAGCTACTATTCTCAGCAAAGGCCATTCATCTTGCATGCCTTGGTTCAGGGAAAGGTCCCAAAAATGAAACTCTAAAATAAGTTACAAATTCATCACCTTTGAAAAAAAAATTCTGTTCTGTCATAGCACAGTCACAAAAGAGAGTCTGAAATAAAAGCACTGCACTGAAAAGAAATTGTCTGGCTTCATTATGACAGGTTTACAGTGTTGGTTCTTTCAGTTTTGTCTAGACTACCCATGGCAAAGACATGGAAACAAAGCTGGTCCATGCTCATCCACACTTTTTGATGTTGTAGTATTCCTGTGCCAGCTAGCAGTTTTTCCTTGTTCAGTTTGGTATTAGCATCAGGCATGGTCTCGTTACTCAGTACAGTCACCCTATTTGAGAGGAGAAAGAGAAGGGCTTTATCCAGACAGACATGACCTGTGCCATGCTCTCTGATCACTCAGCCAGAAAACAGGCCCTTCTTTATCAGTAAATATGTAGCCTTTCTGTCCATAATGAGAGGAATTGCACCCATGGTTCTATATCATCGTTAAATGGTATCCACATGTTTCCAGGGACAGGGCATCCACCACCTCTCTGGGCTACCTCTTCTAGTGTTTCTCCATCCTCATCGTACAAATTTGTTCCTTATACTTAATTTAAATCTCCCCTCTTTTAGTTTGAAACAATCTACCTCTTGTACTACCACACTCTACCAAAATGTTATCCCGGTCTTCCTTGTAGTCCTCCTTTAGTATTGAAGGACTGCAATGAGGTGTTCCCAGAGCCTCCTCTTCTCCAGGCTGAACAACCCCAACTATCTCAGCCTTTCTCCATAGGAGAGTTGTTCCCTGATCATTTTTGTGCCTCTCATCTGGACTTGCTCCAACAGATTCAAGTCTCTCTTGTGTTGGGGACCCCAGAGCTGGATGCAGCACTGCAGGTGGGGTGTCACCAGGGCAGGGCAGAGGGGCAGCATCCCTTCCCTCACCTGCTGTCCCTGGGTTTTGGATGCAGCCCAGGACATGGGGGATTTCTGGGCTGTGAGTGCACATTGCTGGGTCATGTCCAGCCTTTCATCCACCAGGTCCTTCTGGGCAGGGATGCTTCTAATCCCTTCATTCCCCAGCCTGGACTGATAACAGGGGTTTCCCCAACCCAGGTTTAGTACTTTGTCCTTGCCCTCATGAGATTCCCATTGACCACTTCTCAAGCTTGTCCAGGTCCCTCTGGATGGCATCCTGTCCTTCAGGTGTGTCCACAGCACCACTCAGCTTGATGTTGTCTGCAGACTTGCTGAGGGTGCACTCAATCCCATTGTCTGTCATTGATGAAGACATTAATTAGCACTGGTCCCAGTATAGACCCCTGAGGGACACCATTTGTCACCAACTTCCATCTGGACAGTGAGCCACTGACCACTACCCTCTGAGTGTGACCACCCAACCAGTTCAGCATCCACCAAACAGCCCACCCATCAAATCTACACCCTTCTGACACAGAGTGAGGATGTTGTGAAGGACAATACCACAGGCCTTAAATGTCCCAGACAATATCTCTGACTTAAAGAAACACTTTGTGCCCAGAGTTTTCAGCTTAGAGGAAACACAAATTCCTTACATTTCAGGAAGAACATATTCTTTATCTGCAAATCAGTAAAAAACTAGAGACTTTTCCATTCATTATGGATTGTTCCAGTGATGTTGCTATATGTTCTCTGGAAAGCAGTGACAAAATGACTGAAATAATGGCTTTGTGAGAGCATTGTTTTTCATCTGCAGCACATAAGTTGGACGTTTTAGAATGCCTAATATCTTGCTGGACTATGTCTTCTGTCCTGTGAGCAACTGTTTTTCCCCACAAAAAAGAAAAAGAAAAGAAAAAGGAAATAACCTGTAGAGAAGCACCATTAAAAGACACTAAGCAATGGGTTACAGAAAAGTCCAAACCAGGGCATTATTGAATTTCAGACATATCTGTAGCTCTCAATGGACCAGTTTTATACTCTTAGAACTCCTTGACATCACATCATCTGTCTTGTTTTTCTTCTTTCATTACGCAAAGTTTTCTTTTTTGCAGTTATTCCTCTCGTCATGTCAATGAAATAAAAGCGTGGAGCTACTGCCACGTGCTGCAGTGCTGCCTATGCTGCCAGTACTCTCTTCACTCCCTTGAATTAAGCTCTTAGCCTCACCCATGTCTCTATTTGAACTACAAGTTATTTGGGGCAAAGATCTTCTACCACCATGTGTTTGTAGATTGCTTAACATAAGGAAACCGTATCATTTATTGGCTGTTAGGCATGACTGTAATAAACATAATAAATAATAATAACCTTTTTAGTAGTCCACCAATTACCAGAGATCAGAGTAAAACCTTGCAGGAAATGAGAGAGATGCCTGCCCTCGGGTACTTTCTGTGCCATTCTTAGTACAAATTATGACCAAAAAGAAAATTGTTCATAATGAGATCTAGATGAAAGTCTTCATAGGGAGGGAAGAACTATACCAGAAACTGGGGGGAGGGTTCCTCCTGGCCTCATCTTTGCTATAGGCAAGTGGTCTTGGCCTAATTACAATTTTTTCTCTTAGAATTTTTCAGTAATTGTGGCAAAGAGCAGTCCAAATGGGATATTGTTAGTAATGCATTCTTTTCCCCTTTGCCCTATTTGTTTGAAATAGGGTTGGCTTTTTTTTTCCCCTCTGGGTTTTCTCTTTCTCTCCATCTCCCCAAACAGCTCTTGCAGTGTTCTTTCCTCCTTCCTCTACTTCCTCACTTCAGTCTCTCACTGTGCACCCCAAAATCATCACTCACACCCCCACAAGACACACAGCCTCCTTCCCCTCTGCTTTTGCTCACAAAAGCTCACGCATGCCTGCTCTGAGTATGGTGTTCTCAGGTGGTGATTAATGAGAGTTCTAGCTGGAGCTAAAAGCTGTGATGAGTGTCTATACAATAACAAACATTGGTGCAGGCGAGGGAGGCAGAGGCACACGTTTCTCTTCCCCAGGCTGCCAACACACTTACTATTTCAGAGCAGCTCATTTGAAATACTGAGTTCCTGGGCCTCATTCCAGCCAAAGCTGCCTAAAGGTCCTGATAACTTCTGAGGTGCAGGAGATCCAGACCCATACCACATTTTAGGAGAGGATCTACGCTTCCCTAGATTGGTTATCATGTTAACTCTGCAACAGCAAAGGGATTTTCTTACTGTTCAAATGCCACCAAAAGAACCAGAAGTTTCTGCATCTGATGGTGTGGTTTAATCCAGCTGAGAACTAAGCCCCACACAGCAGCTCACTCACTCCCCACTGGCTGGGATGAGGAAGAGAATCAGAAGGGTACAAGTGNCAGAGTTTTCAGCTTAGAGGAAACACAAATTCCTTACATTTCAGGAAGAACATATTCTTTATCTGCAAATCAGTAAAAAACTAGAGACTTTTCCATTCATTATGGATTGTTCCAGTGATGTTGCTATATGTTCTCTGGAAAGCAGTGACAAAATGACTGAAATAATGGCTTTGTGAGAGCATTGTTTTTCATCTGCAGCACATAAGTTGGACGTTTTAGAATGCCTAATATCTTGCTGGACTATGTCTTCTGTCCTGTGAGCAACTGTTTTTCCCCACAAAAAAGAAAAAGAAAAGAAAAAGGAAATAACCTGTAGAGAAGCACCATTAAAAGACACTAAGCAATGGGTTACAGAAAAGTCCAAACCAGGGCATTATTGAATTTCAGACATATCTGTAGCTCTCAATGGACCAGTTTTATACTCTTAGAACTCCTTGACATCACATCATCTGTCTTGTTTTTCTTCTTTCATTACGCAAAGTTTTCTTTTTTGCAGTTATTCCTCTCGTCATGTCAATGAAATAAAAGCGTGGAGCTACTGCCACGTGCTGCAGTGCTGCCTATGCTGCCAGTACTCTCTTCACTCCCTTGAATTAAGCTCTTAGCCTCACCCATGTCTCTATTTGAACTACAAGTTATTTGGGGCAAAGATCTTCTACCACCATGTGTTTGTAGATTGCTTAACATAAGGAAACCGTATCATTTATTGGCTGTTAGGCATGACTGTAATAAACATAATAAATAATAATAACCTTTTTAGTAGTCCACCAATTACCAGAGATCAGAGTAAAACCTTGCAGGAAATGAGAGAGATGCCTGCCCTCGGGTACTTTCTGTGCCATTCTTAGTACAAATTATGACCAAAAAGAAAATTGTTCATAATGAGATCTAGATGAAAGTCTTCATAGGGAGGGAAGAACTATACCAGAAACTGGGGGGAGGGTTCCTCCTGGCCTCATCTTTGCTATAGGCAAGTGGTCTTGGCCTAATTACAATTTTTTCTCTTAGAATTTTTCAGTAATTGTGGCAAAGAGCAGTCCAAATGGGATATTGTTAGTAATGCATTCTTTTCCCCTTTGCCCTATTTGTTTGAAATAGGGTTGGCTTTTTTTTTCCCCTCTGGGTTTTCTCTTTCTCTCCATCTCCCCAAACAGCTCTTGCAGTGTTCTTTCCTCCTTCCTCTACTTCCTCACTTCAGTCTCTCACTGTGCACCCCAAAATCATCACTCACACCCCCACAAGACACACAGCCTCCTTCCCCTCTGCTTTTGCTCACAAAAGCTCACGCATGCCTGCTCTGAGTATGGTGTTCTCAGGTGGTGATTAATGAGAGTTCTAGCTGGAGCTAAAAGCTGTGATGAGTGTCTATACAATAACAAACATTGGTGCAGGCGAGGGAGGCAGAGGCACACGTTTCTCTTCCCCAGGCTGCCAACACACTTACTATTTCAGAGCAGCTCATTTGAAATACTGAGTTCCTGGGCCTCATTCCAGCCAAAGCTGCCTAAAGGTCCTGATAACTTCTGAGGTGCAGGAGATCCAGACCCATACCACATTTTAGGAGAGGATCTACGCTTCCCTAGATTGGTTATCATGTTAACTCTGCAACAGCAAAGGGATTTTCTTACTGTTCAAATGCCACCAAAAGAACCAGAAGTTTCTGCATCTGATGGTGTGGTTTAATCCAGCTGAGAACTAAGCCCCACACAGCAGCTCACTCACTCCCCACTGGCTGGGATGAGGAAGAGAATCAGAAGGGTACAAGTGAGCAAATTTATGGGCTGGGATACAGACAGTTTAATAGGCAAAGCAAGACTGTGTGTGGAAGCAAAACAAAACAAAAAATTCATTCACTGCTTCCCATGGGCAGGCAGGTGTTCAGCCACAACACAGCCTAATACTGGATACTGTGAATAAAATTAACTTTATCCCATTCAACCCCCCCCCCCCCCCCCACCCTT
>VZTH01001978.1:250772-272699 GCA_013397815.1 Aleadryas rufinucha
CCCCCCCCCCCCACACGGTTACAGTGTAAGCAGGACATCCCTCTTGCCACAAGGAGCATGGGACTGTGTTCCAGGGATCTCTGCTGTGGCAGAGCTGCCTTGACCTGCCTCAAACACCCTCCTGCCATTCTCTCCCAGTGTTCTCATTCAGTGAGCATGCCTGCATTTCAGACAGAAACCACTTAGGTCCTATCAGGATGTGCTCTGAGGAAAACGGGGAAGTGTGCAAACAGAACAAGTGACATTTAATCTCCACTTCTGCGCTTTTATCTGAGAAGCTTGACAACATACTGTGATTGGATAATGACTCAGGGAGAAATATTGGAGGGAGAAAGTGCAAAGAAATATGTGGGAAAAAAAACCAGCCAAAGAAAGAACTGTGATCTAAAGTAGATATCCATTAGGGCTAATTTTATGCTGAGCTGGGAAAGAAAATTTTAGACTGTTATGAGACAGCCACAAAGCAGCAGCTGAGTATCTGTATCATGAAGAAAAGTTTTCCTATAGTTGCACTGATAATGATGAATTCAAGTAAAAGTCGTGATGTGAAAAGGTGATTTCTATATAGATTTTGCAACATTTGACAGGACAGGAGCCATACAAAGCCCAGACAAGGCTTGAATTTATAAAGTATTTTAGATTTGCACAGAGTAAGAGAGTATCCTGAATCAAAATGGACCCACAAGGACTATAGAATCCAACTCCTGGCCCAGGACACCCCAAGAATCCCATCATGTGCCTGAGAGCATTGTCCAGACACTTGAGCTCTGTCAGGCTTGGGGCTGTGATCACTTCCTTAGGGAGCCTGTTCCAGTGCCCAAACACCCTCCAGGTGAAAAACGTTTTCCTAATACCTAAACTAAATCTCCCCTGATGCAGTTTTATTCCATTCCCTTGGGTCTTGCCACTGCTCAGCACAGGGAAGAGATCAGCACCTGGTACTGACATGTTACACACATTTGTACCTGACATCAGGACCAGGGCCAGGCTACACTAAAGCAGTTCCAGTGCCCAGTACAGAGAGTTTAGTGAATGACCACACTGCCCTGCCTGATATTCCACCCAGCTCATACCCAAATGAAGACAGGATGTGACTCAAAGCACTAACCATTGCTCTGTACTGCTTTAATTTGACTACATTAGATCCTCTCATATAAGTTCTAATCTTGTTTTCCTATATCTACATTTGTCATATATGTTATTGGCCTCTCATCTTTGCAGTTCAGTCTCTCTTAGCCAACACTTATGCCTCCTTTTCTTCCCTCACTTGCACTCAGCACTGATTTTGGAACATGGATTTGAGATAAATGAGAGCTGAGCAGAGATCAGAATCTATTGTACTCATTAAAGAAACTTTCTGGCTGCTTTGCTCTTCAAGTAAATAGTGTATAACAAGTTGTCTGCTAAAAGATGAAGGTCTGGGATAATGGAAGACCTTGTGCTGTTGTGAGAACAGTCAGCAGGATGATGAGTCAATGTTCCAGCCCGATACCAAGGCACACACAGTTTAGTCTCAGCCCTTATGTCACAAACCACAAACACTCATGGCTCTCCCCAGGCTGATCCTTAGGACAGAGTAAGAGCCAAACTACATCCTTCTTAAGGAAAGGTGTGATGGGGTCACTGCACACCTGGCATTATTATCACAAGTACTGTAACATTTATTCTCCCTTGTGAATGTATCTGGATCGATTCTGATTTCATTTTGCTTTCCTGCTCCTAAATAACTCCCTTAGGAGATGACTGTAAAAGGAAACCTGGGTGTTTGGGGCTCAGACTTCCTCTACTGTAGACATGCACTGGGTGCTTTAGCTTATGAGGGTCTGGGATGGCTGTAGGATTTCTCTGCTTTCTGCTCTAGAGCTACCTGGGTCTTGCTGCTCCTTAAAAACAGCCCCTTGCTATGTCCCACTCCTCAGCTTGCTAGCAGAGGGAGACTGAGAGAGGAGAGGTCAGGAAGAGAGGGAAATGGGTTAAGCATTATCAGAGGAAAAAATTGCTGTAGTCTCCCTGAGGAAGACATGGCATGGCTTGATTCTGAAGGGAGGCAGGGAAAGGGAGATTTAGGAACATCAGGGCCTATCTAGAGAACTGGGCAGGATTTCCTTTTCTAATATCAAGTGTTTTTTGTCATCCATATAAGGCTCCAAAGTACTGAGAACAGAGTCACCACCTCAATTAAAATGCTTTATTCCTAATAATTTCACTGTGTAATTGTTCATCCAGTTCAGGAGAAGAATTTCTATCCAAGTCTGAGAAGTGTGGCTTTTCCAGAGCAAATCCCATGCCAAGGGCTGTACAGCCTCAGAATGCTTTTCTCTATATAGCATTTGACAGATACTCTAGTGCCTAAAAAAATATTTCCACAATTTTATTTAGACACATCTCAATTTAAAATCTGAATCTGATGGAAACATTCTCTTCAAGGCAGATATGTCCAAAGCACAGCTTCAGCCCAGCTGGATCATTTAGTTTTTCCCCACTGAGTTAAATGATCTTTTTAATGGAAATGTCATCTTCACCTTAATTATTGCAGTACAAGGAGAAGATGTTATAATATCCATGACAGCAAGTAAAAATTTACTAGGTTTAATAGATGTGAATATCTATTTTCTAAGATGATTGACCTCTGTGATAGAGGCTCTTGGCAACATCCAGTTCTGGAATTTTTAACAGTGAATTCCAAAGAAAAATAAACAGAGAGGAAAAGCCTTATTTAAGCATCTGGTTTTGGAGAATTCATTCAAAGATGACATCGTGTCTTAGTATTTGTCAGAATCAGGCACCAAAACTCTGCAATCTTTTCCTTGTGGCTTGAACCTATTTGTATAAGTTTTTCCTTTTACTCCATTGTATATCCATGGAGAAGAAATATCTACTTTTCCCCCTTTCAGAGCCTAAATTCTGTCTCTTTTTGTTCATTATGCCCTTCTTTGCTTAAAGACAATGGCAGATAATGTTACTTATTTTATAGTACAATTTATTTTATAGTAATTCTGTATCCTTTGAATATTGCTGATTTTTTTATGTCTTGCATTTTTTTTCCTTCCAGTACTTCAAGCCCACTGTTTCTAATCCCATCCTTTTTCTTTCATTGCATTCTAACATTGCAATTAGCTTCCCCTCAGTCCTATAAAGATGCAACAATATTGGTTCACTTTGTCCTTCCTCGTGGACTATTCATTCCAGACCTCCTGAAAAAGCAGCCTGAAGCAGCTGACAAAATTGCCCCTTAATGAAACTGCCCTATGAAATTACTCTAGAATAAGCTCCACAGTCATAGGAGGATTCAAGCTTTATGAGTGTTTTGCATTAAATTTATTTTTAATGTGAACATTTTAAATAAATCATTAAAAAGAGAGTAGTGTATGGGAAGTGGAAGCTGCATAAAGGTTCTACACTAATGGAGTCATCCTACCGTAGTAAAAGAAAACCTGTTCCTATTTTTTCGTGCAGCTTTATTAATCAGTTATTTGAATAACCTCTATCAGAAGCAGCAAATTGAATATTTTAGTAAAAGGTACCACAGAGAAACACATTTCATTAAATGACATAGAAGATTCCCATAGATAAACAAATATTAAGATCAAATGGAGATTAAATAGTACTTTTCATATATGTATAGTCAATGCTTATTTATCTTCACCATACAAGCTCTGCAAAGAGGAGAGTAAGTTTTGACAGGACACAGTCTGCATGGTTAGTTTCCAGTTTACTCTTTCAGTTTTCCTAATTGGTAATTATTCAGACTTTTTCCATTTCAGGAAAACAGCCATGCTTCCCACTGGAGAAAACACAGATCCTTAGGAGTGACTTTGAACTTGTAAACCATGTGTTGACTTCTCTCAGTTATTTTTCATGACAACTATTTAGGAGTAGTCCATCAAACCATCACATTTCCCAGATCACAGGTTTAACTCTGTGTGCAGACACAGTCTAATGAAAAGGCTCACGTAACCTAGACAGTAGTTTGTAAGTGGTTGAAACTAAGCCATTAGCACACATGACAAAAGTTAGTAATGGCTTTTTTTTTTTTAGTAGGTTTTTTTATTTAGTTTTCTTCTTTTTTTAGTTTTTTTTTCAACCTGCTCTCCTTTCCAGACTTCACCTTAAATCTGACCTTCTACAAAGAGACAAGCAAATAAGATATCCTTCCTGTTATCCTGTTTGCTTTGCACTTTTAACAGCACCTCACCATGTATTTGCACTGTGAGGGCATATCAGGTCACCAATCCATCACCTACTGTGCTGAACAAAAAAGGAAAAAAAATTAAATTCTGCCCCAGATTTAGCACAGGTACAACACAAATTACACCAGGTATATGGTCTGGAAAGACAAAGCAGGCAACAGAAGAAATGGCAAAACAGAATAATGGTGAATAGGCTGTGCCCTGTAACTTCTTCTGGCTATTTGATTTTCCCTCTTGTCTGTGCAGGTCTCCAAGCATTGCTAAAGAATAAGAAAATGGGATTAAAAAAACCTGCAGAAGTTGACTACAGATTTTACTGAAGACCTGTCAAAGCCTAAAATACACATACAAAGAGCATGGGTCAGGTACATAAACATGAGCGTGAAAGACCATGTACATCTTTATGCAGGATTTTCAGAGCATCCTTCAGCCATGTGCACACACTGCTGTACCATTGTGTGTATTTACCAGAGGGAGTAGCACAACAGATAAAGAGAGATCTCTCAGAAAGGTATTTCAGTGGCCTCTGTGTCTGCACCCCCAATTTATCCCGCAATGCAGTTTAAGTTGTATCCCCAGCTCTGTGTTATCATCTGCTCCTGTGTGTGAGTTTTGCTGGTGAGTAACACACAGACACATTCTTTTGGCTGTTCTTATACCCCCTGGACTGGAATATCAGACCTGCATGTTTCTGCTCGAAATGCTGACAAATTGAATCGTTATGAACCACCCTCAGGAATTTCATTGCCTGAGTCCTGACAACTGCTGGTGACATGCAAGCATTAACTCTAGCAAGAGGTGTTTGAATGGTTTTAAATCTCCAGTTCTCCCTCCTTCTCACTTGAAATATAAATGGTCAGCTGAACTTTAGTGCAGACATAATCAATAGGAAGCGAGCAGAAAGGAGGAGGCTGTGGCAGAGTGGATGGACCCTTCAAAAGAAGCCATGTCAATATGCTTATCTTTTCCTCACACTGCACAAAGACCAATCTCCCTCATGGGTAACAGAGTATTTTCCATCATGAATTACTGTCTCTTATAGTGTGGTTCAGCACCTTTTTGCCAGTGCTGTGATAGTGTTTGCAGTCATGCTTGTTTAGCCTTTGAAAATAAGGAGCATGTACGTGCTTTGTAGCACTCCGAGTTTGCTGAAAATTTTCAGCTGAAGCTTCAGGCACCCTCACTGCAAATAGAAATCTCCAAATCTGTGGACAGTTTTGAAGAGTGTGGACTGCATAAAAAATCCAGATGAGCTGATCTTGCTCTTTAGTTGTCAAAAGGTGTAAAATTTCCCCTTTTATATCCTTATATTTATTTCTACCCTTCAAAAGAATTTTCTTTTTATACAGAGAGATTAATCTGTGAGAACTATTAACATGAAGACTTTCTCCCATGTTCCAGTTTGACTTCCATTGAAAATGAGGTATGTTTGTCATATGTACAAAGGCAAGAAAGAGTACCCTTCAGTGATTTCTGCAGGACAAAGATGTTTCTGCACTAAAGGCATCAGCCAAAGCAGCTCATCTGTACATCAGGATGTACAAAGCCACTGTAGACCAGAATAGAAAATTGAGAGATTTGCCATGTTCAGGATGATAGATCCTCTTTTTTCATCTGCTACCTGACCAGGAAGAATTTTTTTATCAAAAATTCTTTCCTATTGCTGTGGGAGCAGGCTACATGTGCTCTTAGCTTTCCAGATGCTGCTGAAATATGAGTTTTCCTTGCCCTTATCCCTTCCATGGCCCCAGAATTTTCAAGTTTAGAATTCTGGAAGACAAAGATGAAATACAGTTAAATAAGACCCAAATTTAGCCCAAATTTATCTACATATTAGTTACAGATTTGCTTTGCTGGTACCAGAGTTTTATGGAGAAGCATTCCTTACCTTATGTTTGGATAAGTTTAGACAAATTCTTCCTGACTCTGCAATTCTGCTTTTTCTTGGTAATTCAGATATACACTCTCAAACATTCATGAAGGGTATAAAACATCAAGAACAGAGGAAAATCAGAGGCATCACCTACAAAAGAAAGGGTCACACAGCCATCAAAACCATGTCCCTAGTGCTAGTTGGTAGAATGCAAAGTGTAGAGGGAGAATAATGGTGTTGACACGGCTTCCAGTTTTACCCCAGCATGGTTATCTGGAGCTTTTTATTCATGCTGTAGATGTCCCATCATAGCTGGCTGGGCAAGTAGTGAAGTTCACAAAATTGCCAACATTAATGTGAACTGTTTTTCCTCTCCTCATAAAGCCTTAATCTTCTTCCTCTTCAATGATCTCCTCCTCCAGAAACATAACTTTGTCTTCCTTGATAGTCTCTCCCATCCAGTTCTTGTATTCCCTGCCAGTAAATTCTTCAAAGTATCCAAATTCCTCTACGTCTTCTTAATATCTTTGCACAGGGAGAAAATTGATAATTTATTTTTATTCTTTCTTCATGAATCATGGCATATTTGGAAAATTACCCAACCCCTCCTCCTTAATCATTTTGGCACACTTTTCCCCTGAGAGATGCAGGTGACCGTATTAGGAGAAGAACAAATGGGGTCTCTCTGGGTACCCTGCACTCCACCCAAAGCTCAGGCTGTGCACTGGGAGAGACTGATCTTCCACCAGTGAGAGATGAGGCTGTGGCAGTTTCTCAGCCAAGGGCAGCACACAAGCTTTGAACACAAGAGAGATCAGAGTTCGATATTCCTTTTTCATGTTTTTAAGAGTAAGAATGAGATGAAAGTGTAGGAATAGCTATAGTGGGTCAGACTAAAGGTCTGTCTGGGCCAGTATTCTCTGTCAAACAGTGGCCAAGAGACAAAGGGTCATACAGGGACAGCTTATCATGACATTGCCCAAGGAGATTTTTATAATCTCTAGTCCTTTGTGAATCTCAGATTGCCTGAGCCAGCTGACTTGCATTTCATAATCTTTGATTTTTATATTTATTTTTACTCCTGTTAATTTTTCCAGGTGTTTGCTGAAACATTGTTAACTTTTACAATCAACACTTCAGTGAGGAGCTCCCATACTACAGGAATATGCAGCTTGCTTTGGTTTCTTTCTTCAGTCTGTGAGTTTTGTTTGATGTCTCCTGCAGCACTCACTGGAAGACATGATGAACATCAGTCATCTCCTGCCACCCATGGTTTTACAGACCTTTATCATACTTTCTGTAACCCACCTGCCTGCCAGCCTGAAGAGCTGCGCCAAGACCCTTTCTGTGAGTGACACAAGCGTTGCCACGACGTGGGCCCACAGGAACAAGCCTGGCAGAGAAAGGTGGTGCTGGGCTGGGGCAGGGGCTCCTTGGCACTGGGGTGGTTGTGTGCCAGGCAGGAGCAGGGTGGGACTGTGGTAAAGCACAGCTGAGCCCTTCAGCCAAGCTGGAGGCACAGGGAGGAGCAGCCCAGAGGGGCTGAGAGGGACTGAGCTCAGTCCCCATCCCCTCTTTGCCTGTGTCTTGAACCATGAGCTTTCTCATCCCGGTTATTTCCCTGTCCTGAGAAAGAAGGGCAGTGAGGGAGCCCTTAGCCCTTAGCCAAGGTTAACTACCACAGGGGTCAGGATGAGGCCTGGTGATGGGAAATCAGGTCAGACAGAGCCTGGGATGGCTGGGAAGAACCATGGGGAGCAGACTGACCTCCTCAGGCTGGAGCAAAATGGGGTTTGGCACACGTGGGCAGGGATGTGAGAGGCACCGTCTGGGGCAGGTCAGGGCCAGCAGGTCCTGGGAGTGCCCTCAGAACCAGGACACACCTCTTCCAATCTAATTTGACTTGGAAGGAACCCAAGTCATGGCCTCAGAGCTCTGCCCAATGCAAACCAAAGGGCACTAAGTGGAAAGAATGAGGAGACTTGCTTTAGTGGCACATTCTCAATGTAAACATGCTAAGGCCACCTCTCCAAGGTGTTTGGGTATGACCTCTTCCATCCACCCAAGTGCAGCCACAGCATCTCCCAGCTGGTCTGATCAGAGCTGTGCAGTTTAGCACTGATTCCTTACTCAAGGCTAGGTCTACTGAGCATCCCCATGCTCCAGAGCTGTTCAAATCCATTGGAAAAATCCATTCAAATCCATTGGAAAACCAAGCATGTTCCCTTAATCTTACTTTCCATAACAAAAATGCAACAACATAGTTCTTCAAAATAAATAGAACAAGACAGTAGCAACAACAACAAAATTGTCAAATATCAGAATAAAATGACAAAAAAAGAGCAAAACAAAAATATACCACAACTCAAAGCCATTCACCAAACACTACCCTGAGAGGGAGGATAAGCAAATAAAGAACATATGAGAGGTAATATGTTTCCTAGTGCATTCCTGGGGGACATTCATGCAACAGGGAGAATGGTCTGGATGCTGTGGCTTGCATGCCTGCTCTCAGCAGAGGAAAAGTGAGATGATAATAACCCCTTCTGATGTATGGCAAGGGACATGAGCTGACAAACAGTGTGATTCATGATCCTTGTGTTAGAGGGGAATGACAAATGATTGATAATATATTTCCACATTGTTTCTGACAGGTGGCTTGTGGAAGGAGAGATCAATCCCAGCTTCTGAAATGCTTAGAGATCTCAGCACAAGGTAAGAAGGCAGCAGCAAACACGTGAATTGTGCTCCACAGTGCTTGAGATCGTCTGAGCAGCAGCTATGTTTCCCTTTGGGCATTTTATACAGTAAACGCTCTATTTTCCAAAGTATTCAGCATCCTCTGCTTTTCCCTGATGCTCCTGTGTGCTCAGGGTATTGCATATCATATTGGAATGGACTTTCAGAGGACCATGCATTTTTTAGCAGGAATTTTCAATAATTCACAGGATCAGGCCCTAAATATGCATGGTATTAGACGAGAAATTTTCCAGTCTCTTTACCACACAATTTCAAATGCAAAGAGCCTCTGGTTCCCATGTAGTAGTAGCATTTCAATCTCCCAGCCATATAAAATGCCTGGCTAATTGGACTGGTAGAGGAAGGGGGATTTTTGTGTTTGATAAATTAATCAGTGAGCACTGATGTACATTTCCCACTAAAATCCTTAATTAGACATAAAATGCCAAAGAATGAGATTCTTTCTTTAGTTTTAATTGAAGGGATGACTTTTGATCCTCCATTAGTGAGGAGAGAAGAAAGCCTTTCCAACAGAAGCGGCACCCCAGCTGTTGCAGAGCGTCTGAGAGGTTCAGCACTGCACTTCCATGAATCCCAGGAGCCTATTGATACTTAGCATAAACATGCTAAAAGGATCAAATTGACATTCACAGAAACCAGAGTCCACAAAATCACACAAGCTTTTAATCCAAGCCTCTGTGTAAAAGGATAGCTTCTAATTACCAGTCTAGACTAATCATCAATGTTTACCTTATAAAAATGAAGCTATCAATAACAAAAGAAAATTCTGAAACACTGGTAGAGTCCAGGAATAAGCTAGAAGATGATTTAGTCATTCATTGCAGCATTTCTTTCTTGCTCAGTTTTTCAGCATTTCCAGAGCTTTTGTAACCAATGAAGACAAAAAATCCCTGAGGCTTCATTGGTTACAGATTTCACACAAACACACAAAAACACACACACACAAAGGCAACCAGGGCAAGAGCCAGGGCAATCGAGGATATCCTGTTCGAATTCTCTGTAGGTCTTTGCTCCTGCCTTGTGCTGCTCAGATGGAGCTAACACTCAGCTGGACCCTTAGGCAATGTTATAGGGCAGCTGCGAGTCAAGGTGAAATGCCACTTCTGTTCTTTCATTAACCCTCCCGGGCCTGTCATTAAATATGGCAGGCTTAGCATTTTTCACTTCAGATGGAAAAGCACTGCCAATCCCAGGAGGCAGAGTTTTTTTGATGCCTAAATTGATGAACAAGACAAGGTCAGCAATTTTCAGTTTATTGACAAAACTCTATTTATCTTTAGAAGTATTGAAATGGTATTTCAGGCGCCCTGGAGCAGAACTGTGACCAAACCAAAAAGAGAGGGTTTATGAGAACCAGTGCCACTATACTACCTGAAGTATTGTGAGTGGCTTTAATTTAACTTGCTACATCAGAAGGAGTTACTTTGTGATTAGAAACATTTTCATAAGAAAAGAACGTAACTAAATGCGACAGCACACGATAGATGGAGACAAACACAGAGAAGCAGAAAAACAGAGAAAGAGGAGAAACTGCAGCCAACCACCCATTTAAAGTTAAATATGGGTTTTGATACCAAAAAAAAAATGTGCTTGGGCTTTGTTTGAGGTTTGTTTGTTTGCATAGGAATGATTATCATTACCAGGCTGACTAACTGATCTAGATCTCAGTGGGAGAAACAGAACTGACCCTTTGGAATCTGTCCATCATCATAGCAATTCACCCATGACAGTTACTGAAAGCCCACTTTTGGTGGCTGAGCTCCACTTTTGTTTATAAAGCTAAATAACCTCAGTTTATTCGTAATGAAGAATAGTAATAAGAGGTAACCCCATATTGCCGCAGGAGCAGTCTGCAAAAACTGGATTTTCGCCTTTAACCATTTCTGGAAGGGGATTGCACTGAAAGGCCCTGTCTTCAGCTAGAAAAAGTGTCTTTTTTTCTTTTTTCCCCCAAAAAATGTCTAAAAGTAGGCCAAAAAAGAAATGAAGGCAATAATTGTTCCTAGAAATGACTAGCAAGTCTAGTTAAAACCTGGAGCCTACTGAATTTAGTTCAACCCACGAAATCAATGGCAGACAGGCCTGACCTGAGCAGGGGACCTGCAGCAGAGATGTTGTGACTGCTCCTGTGTCACTTGGGCTGCTTCATGAATGAACAATTAGCCTATGTTAAAACTGCAAATTAAACTGTTGCCTGCCTAGGTTTTGCTGCAAGTGAACTAATTTCTGCCAGTTAAAATGAGTGAAGAACACATCTCTGTCCTCAAGGAAGACAGAGTTTAAGGATACACCACATTTTTCTTTATACAAACTATATATATTTTGGCGAAAGGTGAGCTGGGATCCCACAGTATCACTAAGCTAACTTCCCTGTGTGAGGTTTTTTTGGAGATGTTGTGCTGCAGACACCCCACCTATCATAACAGAAATGGTCTGGTTACTAAGCCTTTGAAACAGGCAGCATCTCTGCATTCTGATTAAGTCCTGACATTAGGATGTCTGGAAAAGAAAACTCTCCTGGGTGCCAGCAAAAAAAGCAATACCAAAAGTGTGTGGGAAAGTGGTCGAGATTGAATCTCTCAAGGCTGAAGCATGATTCCAGGGCTGTTCTTCTGCTTCTCACAGTGATCAAATACCTTAACTGGGGCTTGAAATGAGTGTGGCTGCAGGGCTGCATCTTCAACAAGTGTCCTCAAAGCCACTAAGGACATTTAGAGGGAAGGATGGGTCCGATGAAGTTCTGTAGAATCCAAGCTGCTAAGAGCCAGCAATTTAGATTTGCACAGAAGCAGGAATTTCTTGCTAAAAATGTAGGCATTAGCAGGCATTGAGCACCCAGGGAGCCAGAGAACCTGGCAGGGTTGCACTTTTCCTCAGTTTGCCCTTCAAGGACCCCAGATGGTGCTGAGTGGATGTGTATGCATGGAAAATGCCAGTTGGCAATTAATCTCAGAGAGACTTCTGAGGAGGAAAATATAATTTTTGTCCTGGAAGGCCAAGGATATTAATGATGCAAACTGAGTTTCCAAGTAAAATTCTTATAGTTCCTCCAGACTAGATTTGCAACTTTTAGAAAGTGGTCAAAGCATCAGTACCTGATTTTTGTGCTTTGAGCAAGGAGTAGCTAAGATTTTGTTGATAATCCCAGGGTTTCCTGATGACAGTTTCCTTTATGTCAATGATTAATGTCAATCTTAGCTAAATTCTCATTCCATTTACCCTAGAGTACATCTGTGGGCTTAGCAAGTCCATGTATTTTTCATTATATCTTTCACATGTGTATTTCACATGAGCCTGCTCTCATCTGGCTGCAAATTTAACTTGGCACTGAAGCTGGTAGCCACCAAGTGATGTTTTCACCAGAAAATATGGTCAGCATCCCTCCTACTTCCTTCATCCTCCCTTCCTGCTGTGTCAACCTCCAGTCCCTACTCCCACCAGCTGTGCCCTGGGTAGGAAATGCAGGAGGTTGCAACAGTAGCACCTTTAGGCACAACTTCTGTGCACAAGGATGGCAGGTGAAAGGCAAATTATCTCTCTGTGTAATTGATGTAGTCAAACCATCAGCCCCCAAATCAGCCACAGATCCTCATCTCCCACTGCACACAGCCACTGACACCCTCACCCCAGCTTCCAGATGCCTTACCCTCCTCACCTCTTCGGGCATGTTGGTGTGGCTCCGTGCTGTCCTATGCAAATTTTGGTTCTATGCAAATTGCTTATGGTATGCAAATAAATGCATTAAATAACTAACATAAAGTGACACATACGGAGATGTGCATAACTTGGCAGCTATAAATCTGGAATCGTTCCACTGACGTCAATGGTTTCACTTCAGATAGGCTCCAGCATGGAAGGTGTTGAAATCTGGCCCTGTGATATTTTCAGTCAGCTTCTAAACACAAACTCGGGAATTAATGATTTCAAAGGTGTAATTATTATTATTGCCTGTGGGTTTTGTTATTATTTAGGTTTGTACAGCTGAACATACACCTAAAATGGGGTTGCAGAACACACTTAATTTCAACAGGGCTCACATTGATGATAAATAGAGCACCTGTGGTCTATCAGAACTTCAGGCAGTTGGAACCTTGTTCACTTTGGTCCTAATGGCATAATAGTTTCTATTTTAAAGTAGCTGGGGCCTAAAATGCAGGATTTATGCCAAGAAGTCTTCAGAGGCAGATGTACACCCTAAAGTATTTCAAATCAATTTAGAATGGGGAATGAGTATAGATAGCTCTGAGCTACATGCCATGTATTTTTGATCTGGGACTGGGAGCCTGGAAGCATATGTACCGTCTTGTGTAACCACCCCCTGACAAGGATCTGCTGTTGTTGTGTGCAGGGAAAGCAGAACATGGTAAAGGTTAATGCTGCACATGGCAGAACCACAGTGCTGAGCAGGGCCCTGGTGGTGACTGCTCCAAAAGTGCTGTGCAGTCATTTGCACATTCGCAAATGTCGCTTTCACATGGCAGAATTTCCACCCACTTTTGCCTGAATGTAAATGACTTCAGGAGATGCCAGGCATTAAGTGTTCTCACAACTGCCCCCAACATCCCACTGCTCGAAAATGGTGCCTAAAAACACTCCTAGAAAACACTGTAAGACTTTCAAAATAAATCCGTTTGTGTTTCTGAGCCTTCTTGATCACTAGTGGGTTTAGGCTCAGATTTACCAGGATATACTGAATTACAGGACATGTGAAACAGTGACAAGGAGATCCAGCAAAGCCTGATAATGAGAGACTGGAAGAGTAAAGCTCTGCTCCTGCTGTCTATTTGATCTGTTCAACTTACCATAAATTCTGTTGCACACTGCATGAGTGAAAAGGTACAGGAGGTTTGTATGGCATGAAGAGGCTTCCAGATTTCTTATTAGTCAACTGAACCAGCATCAGAGATTATGGATTTAAATATAGAAGCAGTCTAAACTGGAAATGTCAGTGTCTAACTGCACAAACAATGTAACACTTATCAAGTGTGTATTATGTTTTTATCAATATTTGCTTTTGGTTTTGTGTGTGGTTTTGGGTTTTTTTGCTGACATTGTAATCATGGTATCTGCATGTTTGTGTTGCTACAACCAACTTCTACTTTAACTGACAAAATTAGAAACTCCTATTATAGCCATTACTCTGGGAATGTTTTTTAGTTTGTTTAGGTTTTTCTTTTTTAATCCTAGCAGTCTCCCTGCAGACCTGAACTGACATCAATTTACTAGTGTCTTGACATCTTAAAGTTGTTTCTTATAAAATTTGCATTGGTGTCATTTTGTTTCAAGCTGATATTGTGACAATGTCTCCCAGGATTTATACTGACAATTTATTTTTATTTTGACATCATGTCATCCCTATAGCCCTTCACCAGCATCTATCGTTAGGTCTGCGGGTTTAAATGAAAAGTGGTTTCTTTGTGCAAACTACAGTAACTAACTGAACTTTCTCAGTAGCTACTTTTCTGACCTCAATATCTAGCTATTGATTGTACTTGGATTTTTATAGAAATGTCAAAAGTTCCTGCCTAGTGCTTTAGGCAGTTCTTCCATATGTACCAAATAAGGAAATTAAACCAAAGCTCCCCTTGAAACTAAAAAGTAATTGCCTATAAAAAAAGGTGAATGCATGTTTCTAACACTAACATCAAACAGAAAACTGGGCCCTGTTGATGGCATTGCCTGGAGAGCTTCTGATCCTCCTTCTCTTTCACTGAAGTGTTAGAAACACCTTTTTGGGATTCAACATTCCAGCTGTTTCCAGGCGTTTCCTTGGAAAACACAAAATCCTCAATATCTGTATATTTAATATGCTGCTGGTACTTCATTTAAATACCAAAAATGGCATTAGGCAAGCTCTGATGTGGGCCAGGGGAGGAGAGATTTCAGGAAAGTTCCCATGTGACAGTTAAAGCTTTGAACCTGGGGGTTTTTTTTTCAGCCCTTTCCTTTTTAAATTCAAAGAGGCAAGAAGGATTGTGAGCAATGTCACAAATGCCTTGTGACCCTTCCTGAAGCAGAGCCATTGTGTGGTATAGCTAGAATTCCCAAGGGCATATTTGTAAATTATAAAGCAAAATCCTGCCAGTAATTATTAAGTGTTCCTAGGATTATCCATGATCCTGACAGAGTGGCCTGTGTATGTGATTTTGCAAAAGCTATTTTTCATCAGAGTACGTGCATGGTTTAATGAGATATTTGCAGCAGTAACATCATTTCTGTGTTCTGGTATAAATGGTTCAGCTCCTATACATCATACCTGGTAAGTCACAGCATGGGTGCAGAGAAAAGGAGCCTTCACCAGCAAAATTTGCTCATTTTTATTGGATCAGACATCAATTCTAGTGATGGTTATGGTGATTTGCCTTCACTAATGTCTCACCATCAGTGCCTAGGCAGAAACCATACCTCTCATGGTTTAACCAAAATTAAGAACTCCTAAGTGGATCTTCCCTCTGTGGGGGAGATTATTTACTCTGCTCCACTTTACAAAGAGTGAAATTTGATTGTCTAAACAGGGTAGTCAAGCATCATTAGAAAAGACTTCCAGCTCCTGTTCCAAAAGCACCCGGGTCTGCCAAAGGTCCTGTGTGATACCTGTCAGCCTCACGTGGATGTTTAGAAACCAGAGCAGGGGATCTCTCACCTTCAGGCAGTGAGATCAAGACCTAAGTATGACAAGACCGAGATGGGAGACATTTTAACAGCAGTGGAAAGAGAGATCTGAGAAGACAGTGCACGAAGCTGCTCAGAAAAGTTTACTTTTTAAGCTTGTCAACCAAAAATTATGACTTCAATATAAGTTTAACTGACACCTTGAAAGTTAGATCGGAATTATTTTGAACTTTATCACCAGAATTCAGAGGGGAACCTTGGGCTTGAAACTACATAGACAGAAACTGAACACAAGACCTGCACTAAAGGTGGATAAAATACTAGATATCTGTAAGAGCAGTGTCAATTTCTGTAAATTATTCAGATAAGGAAAAATCATAGTGTATAAACCTATC
This sequence comes from Aleadryas rufinucha, assembly GCA_013397815.1. Taxonomy (NCBI): domain Eukaryota; kingdom Metazoa; phylum Chordata; class Aves; order Passeriformes; genus Aleadryas; species Aleadryas rufinucha. The sequence goes on from VZTH01001978.1 coordinate 266,603, forward strand.
ACTGAAGTTTCTTCTAAATCCTTAACTTTTTATTAGGTATTCTCTTTGCACCTTTCCAATACTGAAATATGTTGCTGCTGTTGTTAGAATTAACTGAATATGTTTCTGTTTATCTGCATAAACACCCAGTCTGCCTTTGACTTCAGTAGAGTTTCATATCTAGTTAAACATCTGTCAGACTGGAATGTCTCTTTTAACAATTCTTGTTGGGAAGGGCAAGACCAGCACTGGAAACAGCACTCTGTGCATTAAGCATGGCAATGAGCACCCATATTAACCTAGCATTTTAGCTCTTCCAAGCACTTCTTTCCTGACCTTATGATGCCTATCTTTGGTCTTAAAATCAAGAACCAAACACGGTTAGAAGAGAAAAAAGGGTTTTTACCTCGGTATTTATTTTAAGGATCCTTGGTGCACCCTGTCCAGGTAGAACACGCTGGAAAGCACATCAAAAATGCACACCCACAATAGTTTGGGTATAACATTATAGGCCTTACCAATTAACATATCTATCAAAGATTCCCCAATGAGAGGCTGAGCAAACCCCCCTCTCCGAGGAACTTTCCCCCTGGACAGGCCTATCTCAGTTTACAAAATGTGTTCCAGAGAAGACCTCGGTGTCTGAGGCTTCTGAGATGTTTGGTGTCTTTAGCTTAACAAAATACTAAGTCTAAGAATGTAGGCTAAAAACACTAAGAATACAAGAGGCTCTAAAAAAGGTATATAAAAGGGGTATAAAAGAAAAGGCAAAAATCATCATGGCATCACTTAAAGCTGGTCTTACTGAGAACTAAATTCTGATTTTTGGTGCCTGTCATTGCATGCCTATTTGACATACATCAATCCATTTAACATACATCAATCACCCCTGAGTGATGCTAGCTCTAAACACAGTTTGGGGACTTCAGCATACTGCTCAGGATGTCCAAAAATGTGGGGCACTTTTTGAAAATGTAGCTTTGCTCAGCTGATAGTGACCTTTCTGTCCTCGGACCATGGGGAGTAATACTGGTGTTATTGCAAAGGAAGCTTTGTAGTGCTCTGCATCTTCCTACAATCTGTACCTGCCAACAGAAATGCCAAGAAATTTCTAGTAGCAAAATCAGGGATTAGAAATCTTGGAAAGTGTCTCAAAAGGCATGATTGCCTAAAACTTGGTTTTTCACAGCCTTGAGCAGTTACCACAGCCATCCTCATCCTACCAGTGCTGCAGCAGTTCTGTGGCTTCAGAACTGATTATCTACAGACCACAAGTTGTTAATAGTCCCAGTTCTGGATTTCACATCTCTGTGGCAAGATACAGGTGAGACCTGACCTTGTTATGCTTCCCACAAAAGTTTATCCAGGATGAGGGTTTATTACCTTCACAACACATAGCTGAAGAGATTTCAGTTAACTATTAATTAGCTGCTCTAATTTGGGAGCCTTACTTGCTGGGAGCAAAGAGTTGACAGTGGGTTTGCTTATCCTCTCTGCAGAGGATACAGTCCTTTTATAGAAATCCCATGGTGTCCTCTGAAGTGAGACACTGAGAGTTGCTGCTGATCCCCATGTTTGGATGGGTTTGACTACAGGTTTCTGCTTCACCAGACATGAAGGGTCAGTCAGCTATTAAACCAAGGGCTGTAATACCACTGGCCGTGGAGGGCTGCTTGATGACAATGGTTTATAGTGCTTGGATAAGAACTGGGGTGTTGCTGTTCTTTCCAGCACGAAAAATCCAGACATGTACAAATCCAAGCATGCATATGCACACTGCATTTCTGATGGTCATGTGATAAAAGGAAAAATCAGCTGTGAAAGAAAATGACATAAGGTGAGTTTATTTTGATGTGCTGACAGCACTGGGAAAGCTACATTGAACTCTTACATTCTAATTTCAATAGGCAGTTAGCAACAAAGGAAACTTCATGATGACCCTTTGACGATCTAATATTTTTTGGCTATAATTTAAAAGTCAATCATAGTTTTCAACCATTATTTATTATATTTTTAATAAGAATTTGGTGGTTTTGGCATGCTTTGTCTTTCATTGATGTCTGAGTACAATCAGCACCTATTTCTCAAGGATCTACATATTATACTCCATAAGTTTTAACTTTGTGAAACTCCTTTTTAAAATGTGAGCAAGCATCCCAGATGATGTGGAGGAAGATGGGGAGTGTAATCCAATTCTACATAATATCACTTCAGCTTCTCCTTATTCCATTACCCAAAAACTCAGCATCAATTAAGTATTAAGAAAATATAAATGTCTTGGTCAAGAAGAACAAAATCTACAGTAATTAATTGCTTCAATATTTCTCATAGCCATTCCCCCTCCATAGGAAATTAATTTTCATTCATACTTCAGACAAGATACAGGACATGGAAGGGGAGAAAATTAATTTGGTTGATGTCATTCTGTAGTTTAATCCCTGCATTAATGTCCTTTGTATAGTGACTGGGAATGGTATCTGAATTCAAAAGTAATTCTGTGAAATTTGAGGCTTTACAGAATTGATATTGTTCTGGGAATGAAGATGTTACAATCTTCCTGCCATTTGCAAAAGCCAGTAAAAGTGAAGAATCAAATGAGACCTAAAATTCCTGTCCCGCTCTCCAAAAAACACAGCTGTCATCATCATAATCTCCCACTCCCCTTTTGTAAGGATCACACAGACTTGCCAAGATAGTCATGTCTGTGATTGTTGGTGTTTTGATGGATGAGCCCTTAAAAAAAAAGAAGAAAAGCTGAAATATGCCTGAAGGCAAAGAAAAGAAGAACGTCTGTGTCTTTGTGCAGAATTTGCACTGGGCCCTAGATGAGAGAAAATTCTGGCCAGAAGAGAACTTCAGAGATACCTGAAGTATTTTTCAACCCAGGGAGGGAATCAGGAGAGATGGGTTTGGGTTCTTACCTGCATCCCAGTCCAAAAAAGCTTCCTTAGGAAGGGAATTCTCCCACTGCTGAGCAGTATCTGGGGGCAGCTGATGTGTTGCACCCCGTGCTGGCCTGATTCACACTGGGGTTTGCACCTCAAGAATGAAAGGATTCCTCTGTGGCTGCGCTGGCAGAGTTTGGGCTGCTGGTGTTAGGCTGGGGCAGCCAAATCACAGAGGGGAAGTGTGGCTTCAGTTTTAGCATATGAGAATTTTAATTGTCCCACCACTGAGATCACCAGAAGTTTCATACTGTGAATTTGATGCAAACTGATGAAGCTTTCTTTTCTTGACTCTGAAGAGAGCCTTAACTCTGACTTGAGTCTGATTTCAAATCCATTTATGATAAAAGCTAGTGTTTGAAGGGTAATTCTAAAGGGACTTCACTTGTGTTTGCTGAAGAGATTGGTATGTCTGCTTCTGACATTCTGATTCAGAAAATCATCTTTGGACCCAGGGTATCTATTTCTGTGTTCCTTTTATGGAACATTATGGAGAATAATTGTTTAGTGAAAAGCATTCTCATTTACATTATTGCGTGTTATTCGACCTTCCTCAAGAGCACTGGGACACCTCCAAGCTCAACACTTAGCTTTGAATATTGGCACTTGTGAGACTGTTCTTACACCCTGGTAAGATGATTAATGTACCTTGGAAATTATCTGATGGCTTGATACTCTTTCTATCAAGCCTGTTGTAGGAGAAAAGCAGGATAATGTGAGATACAATTTATCGGTATGAAATGGAGGAGTTGAAACAGAGAAACGCGTTCAGAATTATTGACAGGATATCTGTAGTGCTGAAGATCCACACAGCAGAATTTAAAAGCATGCATGAAATGCAGTGCTGTTGGAAGACATCCCAAACAGATGGAGACACCTGGTTGACAAGGACGTTCCCCCTTTAGAGCCTGGTGGAAGGAACATGGAGATATTTATCTGGTCAAAATATTGACATGGAACCTTGCCTTTTGTTAGAAGATGTAAAGTATTGGATGTCTATGACACCAAAATGTCCTAAATTAACTTTATTGACCACTTGGAAGAAACTGATAGGCCAAATGTTTGGCTCTGTCATCCCTTCTTTTTGGACACTGGACTCATTTTTAGCAGAAGGGAAGGATGTTAACTGGCCCACACTCTGATTAACAGTATGAGATAATGGCTAGAATACAACTGAAGAGTGTTTATCTGTATATTTCATTTTTATGCTGAGGTTCATGATCTCAATGGCATTTTTTATTGACACTTATTAATTTGAGTGGCTCTAATTCTTCAAGTTTATAATGGTAATATTAAAACATCTGTTCTCAGTAACAGCATATTTCTGTGATTCATTTTTTAGTATTAGGACTTGACAGATACTGCTTATCTGCACACTCTGGATGCCCTTCATGTAACTTCAAAGTACAACTTAAGTGCAATAGTACAGTAAAAAAATACTCCAACAGGAAATTTCAATCTCAAATCTCTCATGTGCTCAAAAATTTCCCCACTGTTGTTATTACAATTCTTGTCCTCATTTTCAAAAGCCTAAGAGACAAATGAACTTCTGTTAAGCGCCCCAAATCATCACTTATTTGCCTGAAGGTGTTAACGATAGGTCACATTCTTTTCACACACAGAGTAGAACATTATTTCTAGAATTCTCCTATTGATTTCAGTGCTGGTAATATACAATGATTGCCACTGAAAATTTGTCACTAATCATAGAATTTCCAACTCTCTCTCCATTGTTCCAAAAATAATATCTTGCAGGAGCGCTCATATGGCTGTCAGTTTATCAAAGAACAACTTCCAATTGAAAAGCCACGAGATGTTATTAGCCTATATTATACACAAATGTTAAATGTAATGTGTCATCTGGAAGGCAGAATGCATTACACTCCAACAGTGTCATCAAAAAGAGGTATGAAAATCCACCCCCAAAAATAGTGCAGTCAATGGGCTTATTCAGCTGATCTCTAAGTATTGTCAGTATCTTTTATTATTGCCATTATTATTATAGCACACTGGGTATTTTTTCTTCCATTTGACAAAAAAAAAATGTAATAATCAGTTTCTTTTTATTGGCTTGAGACTATCTAGGGGCAACACAGAGGATCTTTTATAATGAAAAACTACTAAGAGGCACAGCCACTTTTGGCAAGGTTAAATTATGAAAGCAATTCTACCAAACAAAATTCATGAGTCACAAACATGCTGCCACTGAAAAAAAAAAAAAAAAAAAAAAAAAAAAAGAAAAAAAAAAAAAATTAAAAAAAACTTCTCTTCCTCTATGTCTAAAATACATATTGATACAGATTTAGAGATTCGACTGTTTTCTGCAGTCAGACTTCTGGAACAGCAATCACTCCCTTGAGATTAGAGAGAGACTATTTACAAGAGAATGTAGTGACAGAACAAAGGGGAATGGCTTCAAATCGAAAGAGAATAGGTTTAGAATAGATATTAGGAAATAATTCTTCACTGTGAGGGTGGTGAGGCACTGAAATAGGTTGCCCAGAGAAGTTGGAGTTGCCCCATCCCTGTAAATGCTCAGGGTCAAGTTGGATGGGACCCTGAGCAACCTGGTCCAGTGGAAGGTGTCCCTGCCCATGGCAGGGGATTTGGAACAAGATGATCTTTAAGGTCCCTTCCATTCCAAAGCATTCTATGATTGTATGAGAAATTTTGAAAAGGGAAAAGGAATGTAGTTTTCCTCTGGATCTAGCTAAAAATATTGCATCCTTTGTTGGGAGAGAGGAGGTAAATTAAGGAGAAAACAAGTTTTATTTTTAAAGTAGATGCTGATATCTAGTCAGTCTGGAAATCACAAAGGTTTTAAAAAGACAAAGCTCTGCCCCCTATTACATGTTCTAGAGCTTTTATTGATTTCAGCAGGCTTCCTTCACCACAGTGAGTCGATCTCTGTGTACAAAACACTAATTTGTGTCAATGGATAACTTCAGGAGTGCAAACAGTGGGTGAACCCAGTTGAGAAATTTGCACTGTGCAACAGAAATGGAGTGTTTTGTATGGCATCTGACTTTCACATGTTCTACACAATCTTTCAAATCTACTGTTTTCCCTTCTCCCTGTCCAGGTACTCCAAGATCAATACTCCAGGTTTCCCACTTACAAAAGCAGATCTCAGGTTCTCAGGTCTCCACCAGCCAAAAAAAAAAAAAAAAAAA
>VZTH01001979.1:0-41633 GCA_013397815.1 Aleadryas rufinucha
TATTTTATTTTATTTTATGTTTTGTCTATTTTTTTCCCATTGTATTTTGAAAACAAGAAGATACTTTAGGTTTTGGCCATTATGATAGTACTAAAGGCTAAAGGAAAGAGGACCTTACTTCTGTCTGCTCAGATAGGTATAAAGCTGCAAGAGGGTGAAATGAATCCCCTTGATAAAACAAACATCTGAATTGCATTGGAGGGTGGAAGGCTTGTGAGCTCATAACCACCACCTTACCCACTAACAATTGCACTAATGGTAGTTATAGTGTTTAAAATTTTGGCAAACTGCATCACATGGCCTGTTAAAAACCAGCTCCACACTGCAGAGAGAGCCCCGTAAGGCAACTTGATGAAAATAGAGTAACAACAACTTCAATGAAGTTGCACAAATCAAAATCTTTCAGGCATTGATGGCAAATTCCTATTTTTTCTTTCTTCCCTTTTCTGTTTTAAATTGAGTCAGTCTACATTTAATTTTGTTTAAAGACATTAAAAAGCTCCTTACCCAAGCCCTGTGGCTGACTGACCAGTTAGTACTGTGAGAAAAATTGTTTTCCAAAAAGAAACTGGGTTCATGCATGAATACATAGCGGAATAGTATCCAGCACTGCACATGGCAGGCTATTTCACATTAAGCAAGTTCAACACTTTTAACAGGTATTTGGGGTACAATTAGCAATGAAATCTGTTTCTGACATTTCCATGTCTTCCAAAACTATTTTGAAATCAGAAGAGTTGGGAGAAACTTCGTGAGAAGCAAAATGAAATTCCTTAAGCTGGCATTGCTTCTGAATCCATTCAGCAATAAAACCCTGTCAGGAGTCTTCTCCTTTTAAATTATTCTGAGGATTCACTGAAAATGTTGTCAAGCTATAGGTATCAGACATGAATCTTCAATTTGTTTTGAACATCACTGATGAGTGTCACTTTCTGTTATATATTTGCATTCAGTATTTTGGGATAAATATTATGCATTCATTCTCACTAAGGTGGAGGAAACCTCCTGGTAATAAAAGCCCTGAAAGGTGAAAATCAGAGCAGAAAAATGCAGCAGAAGAGAGGCAGCAGACTTCTCTTTGCTTCTCTCTGCTTGTGGCACAAATGTCTGTGTCATAGCTAAAAGTGCTATTCAATTGTGATATGTCTAGGGAAACAAACCCATTTTTTCTCCCTGGAGGTATTTGTCAAAGCCAAAATATGGCATGTGAAGAACTATATTTCCAAACCAAGATTCCCCTAAGGGTCTGATTTCTGCCAGCTGCTTTTCCAGTTTCATCAGTGCCTGAAGTTCTGGCCCTGTCTCCATCATCTGGGGCTTGGGGCTTTCAGGGATTCCTGGACCTCTTGCCAGGTTGCAACAATGCGCCAGAGAGGTGTCAGACCCTGAGCAATTACAGATTAAAGTTGCTGAAATAAAATATTATAAAGGGAGAGCGAGGAAATGCTTGCTCTTATCGTCTTCATTGATTTGCTACAGATACACTTCCTAATTTTCTTGCAAATTCTTCCTCCAGACATGAGAGTGATTTCAATTGTGTGCCATATTCCACAGCAGAAGTTGCTCATTGAGTGCATTCCAGTTTGGGTCAGGAGTGCAGGTTCGAGGATTATGTCCAGCCCACCCCAGCAAACCAAGCCCTGCTTCACATCACAGAGTGGCCTCTGGGTGTGAGGCGATGGAGGGCACACCTGGTGAGCTTCAGCTATTAGGCAGCCTGGAGCTGATTGGAGTGGAAATCCCATTCAGCACCCATGTCCTCATTTTCAGCTACTCATCACTCTTATAAACATCCTCAGATCCTTCCAAAATCACCTGTGAAACATGATGCTTTTGCTATCTGTAAGGAATTGCCCATTGTAGGTTATTTCTGAATGAAAAGAGCAATCACTCCTGTGGTCCTTTGTTGCGGTGTGTAAACGGCAGCATGTGTATGTATAACCCTTTTTATATGCATGTCCTCCTTTTATGTGTACCTTGTAGAATGTTCTTTGTACCTTAAAGCCCCATTAGGCCCTGGTTCTCCTGTCCCTCCCCTCTCCTTCCCCATGGGTTGTTGTGTCTCCACTCAGTACTCTCTCCGCCCCCTGGCCCTCACCCGATTGGTTTATGTTGCTCTATCCCCCATTGTACCACCCCCTATATAACCCTGGAACCCTCCATTGTCTGTGGTCTCTGCCCCTGGAGTGCTTCAAGGAATAAACCCCTTGGAACCCCACACAGAAGACCCCTCTGCCTCCTTTATCTCCGGCTGACGCGTCCAAAGGCTGTGTGAGTGTGAGAGAGTGCTCCCACCGCACAGGTGGCTCTGGGTGGCTGCAAGGTGGCTCGCGAGCCCCCCGAGAATCCTCTATGGAGGGTCCCACGCGGACGCTCAGGGACGATGCAGCGCTCGGTCCGTTCCACCCTCACCACGTGGCTGCGTCAGTCCTTCAAGAGACAAGAGAAGGAATATGGAAAAGTATTTGTTTTCCATGCTTGTAGTCTCATAATTTAGGGTGTATTTAAAACTGAAACATTGATAACCAACTTTACAGTGCTGTTCCCTGGCTAGCTGGAAAGTAAAATGCAGGGATACATCACATTGTTTGATGTTAGTTGTGTCTCTTTTTTTTCCACCCTTCCTGAGGTAAAGATTACATTGGAAGGGATTTCCTCTTGTTTCAACAAGTAGAGCCAGCGGTCAGCCAGGCTGATGCTTATATTGCAGCTGTTTTTTATCCAGAGCATAGATTTTAGCATTGCACAAAACGATATTGTTGATCCAGATCCTTCCCCTGCATTGTGGATATAAAAGTGGCAGCCTGTGGGACCAGAGATCTGTAACAGGTATGTGTTGCTGTAGGAAACACCTGGCTACTGTAGACATACTTTAATGTTGCTGAGGGTTTAAAAATGGGAAAAAAATATGTAGAGAGCAGAATAATTTTTCCTTGTGTGGCATATATGCAGTATTTTGCGGCCTTGCCAATCATGTTCCAAAGGAAGTGGACAGAATAAAAATTGAAAAAGAAAACCACAAAAAAACTATTCTGAGCCACCTCACTATCTTTCATAAAGCTGATCTGGGAGTCTCGTACCCAGTTCAAATTCTTTGCTCTGTGAATGGCTCCATAGAATAGGACTTTAGAATACCTGCAGCTTAGTGCATGTCCGAAGACTTATTCTGCAAGCCTGGATCAGCTCCTGAGAAATATCCATTCCTGGATGGAGAACCTTACTGTATATCAAAAAGTCTGGTTTGATGGTACTGGTTATGACCTAGAAAACGGCCCTTTGAACCACACTACGAAAAGTTCCAAAATACTGAGGAAGAAATTTATGGGCAACCTTGATAAATGCTAAGATCTTTAGGCTGAGATGAAATTCCAAGAAAAGACCGCATAGAGAGAGGAATATATGTTAGTGTAGTTTTGATTGTCTGTGATGCTGATATAGCAATTTGAAGTATTCTGGTTTAGTTATATTTTTCAAGAGTTTTTAGCTTCAGTCCCAAATGTTCACAGTAATTAATATTTTTAATCAGAAAATATTAATGAATTTAGTTGTTTTGAAGCAATAGAATAAAATCTTTCACCCTAGTGAACTTAAAGGGGCCAGAATGCATTGGCTGTAAACTGGCATGGGTCCATGAAGCCTCACCCAGCTTTGCTGTAGTGTTACAATGAGCTGAATGATGCTTTCAGTTTGTTAACTGACGGGAGCAGATCGTGTATCCATCCAGGGAACATGATGTGCAGAAGTTGCAGCTTGGCTCTGGATGAATATCAGTGCTCTGAATCATTGCTGAATCCCATGTACTTGTAAGCCAAGTGGGCCTGGGAAAAGCCAGGTCAGTTTTGCTTAGTCCAGGTTTCTAAGGTGTTTTTGGAATGTGACTCTAAAGCCCTAAGGCCAGGGATTTGTTGGTTATCTCCTGGTTCTGGATCAGCAGTGGTTGTGTGCCAGATATATGAGGCAGAAAGTACTTCCAGAATAGTTACTGAAACACATTCACTTTTGCTAAATTTTTTTTTTAAAGTGCTAGAAAAGTTGCAGACCCCTTCCTAGACTCTGCACACCCTGCTCCAGTTCTGACCTCATTCTTCCTGTGAGTCTTTCCTTGGAGAGTGTCCTAGGCTTGGCGGGTTTGCTTCTCTTTTTTCTTCCTCCAGGTTGGTCCTCTGGCATGTGGCCTGGTTGCTCTGTTTTATCAGGCAGATTCCCTTACTGAATTTAACTCTCTTTTGCTGATCTTTTCCCAGAACTTTCAGACTGCTGAATTTCAGCCACCAGATGGACCTATTCCAACAGATCGCTGCCCTCAGAGCTGGTCTGGTTTCAAGGTGGCCCTGATAGGATTCATATTGTTAATCCACTAACAGGTGTGCCCCTCTCTTCTGTTCCCCTGTAGGGGAACAGGAAAAATTGTTATTACTGAGATCAAGCAATTGCTACAGAAAATGGGGTTCAAAATGCAAGCACGCAGGTGCACAATTTTGTGCAGAGTTGCTGCACTCTACCTCATGCTCTATTTAATGGCAAATGAGTAAGAGGTAAGTGTTTATTTCATGTATAGAATAGCAGAGCCCCGTTCTTTTAAACGTAGACGTCTTGTCAAAGCATATGCGCTTAAGTGTAGAGAATATTCAAGTGGAACAACTAACTCATAGTCCCTAGAATAGCACAGAGCTGTCCCCTACTGCAGGAAGTTTTTCACAACACAAAAAATGTTTCTTTTCAGGAAAAAGTAAAGGAATGTCTAAACAATATGCTCATAGTAAAATTTTATCACTTCAAGCAAAATATACTAGTTCAGATTTATTTATACATATGAAGAATCAAAACAAACTTGTTATAAAAAATAAAGTAGGATGGTTTGGAATATGATGCATTAGCTGTTGCTTTATTAATTTATGATGCGATCTTTCTCTTTTAACTGAGTAGAAAAGACTCTTATAGATGCTGGTGATTGTAACTTCATCTGGTAATGAATAAAATGTAATCTTATAGTGTTCCACACTTCACTGAGGAATAGCAAAGCTCTAGTGTAATATTTGTTCTATCACCTTCCATAATAGGTGGAGATGTGTTTTGGCACAAGGTGCCTCTAGTCACTAAATACCTGGCCTTTAGCCCAGAGAAGTAAAATTTCTGGCCCAACATGTTATACACTCTTGTCTGTGGCTCAATCATGAGAATAATTGCTTGAAACTTCTTCTGCCTGTGCTCAGGAAGCTTGGAGCTACAAGACAAAGCTTAATTATATCTGGGGATCCCAAACACTGGACCGTTGGCAGAATAATTGAAAATATTCCCTCTTGCTTCACTAGGCTTTGGATCTTTCATTGGGTTACCATGGTGAAGTCTCACAGCATATCTTGTTGTGTCAGGAAGGGGGGAAAGTGCCAGGGGTGCTACTGAGGCACGTGGTTGTTCAGTGTCACCAGCAGCCTGGACAGCGAGCGCGCCCTCAGCAAACCTGTCCTGGTACCTGGCTGAGGGGCTGATGGACACGGCCCCTCAGCCCAGGCACCTCAGTAAAGTTGGCTGCACCAGTGAAGCCCCTGTGAGGCTCAGCACAGAGGAATAACCCCTACTCAGCTGTAGTTCTGGCTCAGTGACAGATCGAGAGGCAGATGCCAGGTTGAACATGAGCCATGGCTGTGCTGTCCTTGCAAACAGAGCAAACTCCATATTGAGATACATGATACATGGTCAGCAGATCAAGGGAAGCTACTGTCCTCTTCTGCTGTGTGGGTAGAACAGAGGTGGAACAGGCTACCCAGGGAGGTTGTGAAATCTGTTCTAGGAGGGCTTCAATGCTGTGTTAGGCAAAGCTACAGCTGACCTCATCAGATTGGTGATTCTCCTGCTGCCAGGGGAAAGTCAGACCATGAACTTCAGACCTCTCTTCCAAAAACATTCCTGTAATTATGTGATGACTACAGATATCATAGCACTGGATAATAAAGCACTGGATAATAAGACCAAATGATAACCATATTAAACCCCAGAAACAATCAGACCAAATACACAGCAGTACAGAGATAAATACATCTAACACTAGAATTTCATTCATACTGCAAACAAATATATCCTCTGGCTGCTGACAAGAAGTCTTGAGAAACCCAAGAAAAAAAAATAATACACAAGGCAGAGGAAGAAGCTACATAAAACAGGGGGGAGGATTCCAAAAAATCAGTTAATTAAGAACATCAGTATCATTGCAGGAAATATTTCTTTCATGAAGGCCCACATGTTAGCTTGAACAGCAGCCCTGGTAGTGGACGTTGAACACCTCCATTCATTTTCATGCCTTTGTGTATAAAACTCAGTGTGTTAATTGTTAATTTAATGCATTTGTCTTCACATAAATCTGCATAACAGAGAGGAAGAATTATTGCTTTTGAGGCTTAATGTCTCAACATCACATCTGTCTGAAATAGGCAGGAAACTGCACTGATGGCAAAGATGCATGTGCGGTATCTTTCATGGTAAAATAATGGTGTCAGAAACAGAGATTTCTTGCTGAAGCCGGCCTGGTATGGCAATCTTTAAGCACTTTAAGTCACTTAGGTAGATGAGAGCACCTTTTCCTGGCACACCATGCTTGGGAATTGGTCTACAGAGTGAAAAGTTGCATGGATAACATGTTCAAAAATGCCCCTTAGTCAGATCCTGAAAGAATCTGAGTGAAAATGCAAAGCAAAAAGTCCAAGTGACTGCCTAATCAGGTTTCCAAAAACAGCTAAGGAGATTAAGCCCTGTTTCCCACTTCTAAACTACACCTGTGAAGACAGAAATATCCTTTTCGAAATGCACTAATGCAGTGGAATGGAGGCCTAGGTCCATGAAAGAGCAAAGACTTTGGAGAACCTAGCTCCCAGGAACTTCTTACCCTGCTAAAGTCAGAGTACTCTCTTATAACTCCACAGTTTTAGTTTAGGGAAAACCATGAAATATTTATTGGGACAGAAAAAGAGCAGAAGTGGTCCAGAACCTTGCGGTTGTCAGGCATAAGGGCAGGGAGCTGTGCTAGTGTCTTGGCATGAAAGGCTGAGGCCAGTCAGTGGGATAATTTCCTATGCTCTGATGCTCTGCCGTTACTTGGGAGGTTTGTGAGTTGTCTGGGGTTAAGGATTAGTGTTGCACCACTGAGTCAGACGCAGCCTGCGTGACCGGGGTGGCTGCGCAGCTCTGACAGCGTCACGTATTACAGAAGCTGTTATGCTGTGCTGGGTGGTGCTACAGCACTGGGGATTTCTTTGCAGAGTAGAAGAGATTACAGCTCCTTTAGTTTACTGAGAAGTCTTCCCATGTCTTAGCTGAGTGACCTGACTGCTGGGGTCAGGTGGAAGAAGGGATGTAGAACCTTCCTACCTCTCTGCATTGTGTTACGACCTCTCTGGCAGTGTGCACCCAAAAAATGTAGTGCTGTGCTGCTAGACATGGGGGATAAGCTTAGACTGTAAATTCTGACAAAATTCAGACATTAATTCAGTGCCTGGCTTCTCAATGCTGTCAAGAATTAAGCAATTCTGGGTGTGACTGGCAAAAGACAGTTTAGTATCCGGGGAGTTTTACTGGGAGAAGCATATGAAATTTTAGGCAATTCCAGAATTGAGGAGCTGTTGAGGAAGTAAAGTTGGAGGCTGACGATCTAAATGTTGCACAACTGTGTCTTAAATAATAGAACACAGAGGTGTTTTTGTGAATACACCTCTTCAGAGACTTGAAAAGTTGCAAGGAGGGCATGAGTTCTTCAGTTAGAAAATGTTCTTCTTCTGTGGTCAGATGTGTCCTGCCAAAAGACCAAGAAGCTGTCCCAAAGAGGGGCCAGGAGTGGAAGGTGGCTAGGGACAGTGGTGGGGTTCCACAATGACCTAACCCCAGGCAAGAAAGGAGAGCAAGGGCCAACTGGGAGCACGACAGGGGCAGGTGAGGAAGCGTGCAAGGAGCTTTCCTTTGAGCTGAACCCAATAGTGTCTTTCCTTGGAGAGATGGCAGAGAGCTCCAGACAACCACCCTGATTTTCAGCACCTGGTTCAGCAATGGGGTTGACTTCAGCAATTAGTTTTCATAAGCTTGTCTTCCTCACAGTTGACTAAAATATGGAGATGGCACAGCTGAGGCTCTGAGTCCACCAGCTGGTGTGCCTTTTAGGTTCTGAACTTAAAAAAAAATTCAATTATGTTTTGTAAATGCTGAATGATTTGGACACATATGGTTATATCGTTTTTTCCCCTGAAATGAATGTTTTCAAATGTGCTTTTTCTGGCAGCTTTTCTCTATGCTGAACGATTGTGCACAAATTATAGTCTTTTGCTAAGAAGTGAATTAGTATTCCAGCCAGCATTTTACACAAAGAATTAAACTTATATATTTTCCCTGTCATCTTGCTATACCTGATTCTGCTCTTTTTAAAAAGGAAGTTTGATTAAAGCCCATTTGTTCACCACAAATCATCCAAAACTGCCAGCCTTAAATAGGTGGTAACTGAGAAATATCACCAAAACGAATTACATCACCTCCTCTGAGTTGTTAACTGAGCTTTGAAATTCTTCCTTTCTCCGAGTGGGGTTCAAGGAAAGTGCATGCCAGTCTGTGTTCATTGTGAAACAAGCTTTTTGTGCTGTATATTCCCGGCCCCGATCCTGTAGGGATACCATTTGTGTGCAGATCTGCACGGAAAAAAATTTCAGCCTGTTCTAGATCCTTCAGCACTGAAGGGAGCAATTGCTCAGTGAACAAGTAAAGAAAAGGTTGGTAGTCTGGGAAATGTCTCCAACCTTGCAGAAATTAAGCACAACAGGTTATACCAGCTTCTCCAATTGACTCTGAACCTGCAGTTCTCAGAAATTCTTTATGACTGGACTAAATTGAAATGGCAAAGCCAGGGAGACAAAGATCAGTTTCATCAATCATGGGTAGAAGATGCCCACAGTTTGCTCCTGACATCTGTTTCTTAGAATTAGAAAAACATGCAAATAGTCAAATTTCAAGAGAACCTGTGATGCTTTATGACAGACAGGGACGGTTTGTACTGTTACAGCCATTGTTTTTCTGAGCTTCTCAGTAGGAGAAATTCTGAAACTATCTGGTCACCAAGTTATTGTGACAATATTTTACATACTGTTCTTACCTATGTGCAATTTGGCAGTGGATATCCACCGAACTGTGTTTATATGAAAATACCCTCAGGGTCATATAATGCTGCATGGGCATAAACATCTGACTGGAACATTAGGCTATGTGGGCAAAGTCATGATCTGCTACATATGAGGAGAGTATAACACTTTTGTTTTGTTTTCTTGAATGTAAACTTACTACATTTTGTTTACACTATTACTCCTGAAGAACAGTTATAATTAAATCTTTAATAGAAAATTACATTCATAATAACATAATACCTGTTAAGCATTTCATATAACAGTATTATATAATTATAATAAAACAATAAAACAAAAATAAAAAAACAATATAGCAGTCAAAAATAATTACCTGAAAGAGAAAGGAAGAGCAACTATATAAAATAAACAAATTAAGAAACACCAGGTATAGCATAATAGATTTAAATAATAGCTATTATGTAGCAATTTAAGCTGATAGTTTGGCTTTTAGGCGACTTCTATGTCTCAGTTGTGCTTATTCTCTGTGGATTCTGAGACCTTCTTGTCTCAAGCAAGGCAAGGTCTTACCACTAATTTTCAGTTTTATGATTACATGAACACTTTAGGAAGTGGATTTGGACAGTCAAACCAAAAGCAAAGTGTCAAAAAATGCAGAATAATCTTACAATTATAAGTGTCTGCAAGCAGAGGGAATGTCAAAACAGAGTAAGCCACATTTAGAAAAATACCACTGACATTCAAACATGAGATCATCAAATATTACTTGGCAAAGAAGTTGAAAAGGGATTGTTGATCATTTTCTGAAAGCATAAGCAATTATAAAGACAAATAGACTTCAAAAGCATTTAAGAATGGATGGCAAAAATCCTGAAATTGTTTTGCAAGTCTAAAATCAATCATAATTTGGGATTCAGGGAATGGTTGTAATCCTGGGTGTCCCCAGGAAAGATAAAGATGTTGAAGAGGTGCTAAGAAAAGTAGTAGCAGACATACAGATGCAGAGACTGTTTTCCACACTGGGAGAATTGAAATAGGAAGAAGTTGAAATCTTCAGCTTAGAAAAGTGATAATGGATGTGGTTTTCATAGAAGTCTTTAAAAGTTCTGAATTTTAGTGAGAAATTCAGTAAGGCAAAATATTCACTGCTTTTGTATTATAATTACTTGTTCACTAATTTGGTGATGAACACTTAAATGGTTTCTCATTGAAGCCATCACAGTATTTATTACATGAGAAAAAAAGGGGAAAACCTATACAATTAGTTAAAATGGTTTAGAGTTGCACCTCTCTTCAATATCTGAGAAAAACTATTCCAGGTAAATAAAAGTGAGATGGCACTAAAATGATATATAAAGCACATAAGAAAAAAAAAGCTTGGGTTTGAGAAGGTGTAGAAGAAGTGAGACCTTCTGGGAGCTTGGAGGATTCCCTCTAGAATCAGGTGTAGCACAGAGAGTGAAGATCAAGCGAGTCTTGAAACTGATCTCCTGGAGTGCAAACACAGTGAAAAACAATAGTTTCCTGGGGACTCCCTCTGTCTGGCTGCTGAACAGTGGGAAGCCAGCATCAGACCAAGTGCTGATGATTTAATTGATGTACCTGAACAATCTCTGAACTGATGAAACTGAACAATGTAAAAAGCCCCAGAATATGGTGGAAAAAAAAGCCTGAAAAATTGAGATCAACACTATAGAAAGCACCCAGGTAAAACAGTAATACAAACCTGAGTAAAATCTTTGTCATTATCTTCCTTCAGAGATCTGAAAGACAGATTGTGTTTCTATTTGTGGAGCAAGCTGATTTGTGGAAAGACAGAGATGCTGCAGAAGATACTCTGGAGCTGTGACCAAGTCTCAGAAGTTGAGAAAAACTTTTACACTTTGTTGTCAGCTTCTGAGAGAGATTAATTTACTACAGAAACATTTGACATTTTACTGTAGAAAGTTGAAATCCCCATGCAAATATTTTAAGTATGGATTTATTTTTACTGATAAAATTTGTTGTCTCAGGTTGTTTGATATCAGCAGGAATGTCCTTATTAAGACAAGCACTGAACAAGAACTGTACTCATCTAAATATCCATATCTACTTTTTTGGAGTGCACTTTTCACTTTTTTTGAGTACTCTGAAGTCCCTTATCTCCTGAGTGCTTGAGAGTTAGTTCACTTCCTTCTTGGGAGCTGACCTTGCAAGTCTTCCTTCAAGATCAAGATCTCTGCCAGTGTTCCCAAGCCTCTGTTGGCTAATCAGTCAAGTAGGATGTCCTTCACTGAAGTGTTCCCAGGAAGGATGTCTCTACCAGATGCATTCCTTGTGCTGCACAGCAAACAGAAAAGCTCTCATGTGTACATGGAAACACACCCACAGGCCACAGTGTTAGCAGGGCTGGACATGAATTCCACTGATATCCTTTTTTGGGTTGGAGACCTAACTGACACATACTGATGGTAAAAGGACTCTCTGTAGCGAGGTGTTCAGCCATATCTGGATGGATTCGGGTGTTGTATCCCGCAGGGATACTGAAAATGGGCCAGCAAAGCCCACAACGAAGAAGGCTCGCTGGTGGGATGTCCCCAAGCCAGAAATAGCCCCCTAGTTCTCCCCAGCTAGCGATCGGTCCCCTTGTTCTCCACCCTTATGTTCCATGTGTGGAAATTTCTTTTCGAACTGTGCCCCTGTGGCTCCTGCCCCTTGGTCCCTCCCTCACTGGTTTCCTATTCGTCCCCATGCCGTGGCCCCACCTATGTACTGCCCCATGCCCTCAGCTCTCCCGACCCCCGTATTTAAGCTGAAACCCTGTGGGGGTCTGCGTCTTGGTCACTGCCCCCATTCACCGCGCCTTTGTAACGATCAGCAGGCTGGAATAAAGGCTGCAGTGGATCTGCACACGAGGAACCCTCCCGCCTCCTTCATTGCCCGCCGCCGCTGTACTCTTCACAGCGTGAGTGTGTGCGTGTGCCCCGCACCATCGGGCTGTGTGTGTGTGGCTGCGCCCTCAGACAGCCCCTCTGCGCCGAAGCGGCTTCCCCTGGCTGGGGACCCTTCTGGAAGGCTGCGGCAACTCACCAGCACCTCGCGCCGCGGCACTCGGGTTCACTCTGGCTGCCTTGCTCTCGCAAGGCTGTCCCATGTTAGGGGAAAAAACCTGAAGAACTGAGACAAAAAGCCACCAACAGCACGGTTAAGAGTTCCCATGCCCTGCCATGCTGTGGCAGCTTTACCAGCAGCAGCAGAGCAGTGGTGGTCCCCAGGTCAGGTGAGTGTAGGGCTGACTGACCGGCCTCACTGCTGTGCCCCATGTCTTCCATGTCAGAGCTCACACTCACCTATGGCGCAAATTGCAATGTGGATATATCCTAAACCTGCTCATAGAAGCATCACACTGCCTCACATGAGTCAGATAATGGAATGAAAAGCAGCGTGGTATCTGCTTTCACACAGTTATTGCTCTCTGGCAGAGCACACCTTGGCAGGAACCTCTGCAGCTCCACTGTGTATCTGTGAAGCTGAAAGTGCAGACCCTGCCCATGGGCAGGTACCTGTTTGGCTCCTCAGGATCCCTCCATCCGGAGCGTTGCTGGCTGGTGCAGTCTGGGGTGCACGGGGAGTGCAGGTGGGAATGTCCCACATCCTCTGCAGAGGTGCCAGAGCTGGTTTGTGGCTTTCTTAGTGCTGCACTTTCGGTGGTAAACAGTATGGCTTTGTTCCTGCTCTGTTCACAGCAGGAGGTGTAGCTGGGTGTTTGGAACTATCTATGGCACTTTCATTTGCACTTAAACACCTGCTGGCAGATTTCTTTCCATTGGGCATCCATCCTGCTGTACCACTTCAGGATGAACAACATAAGTTTATTATAGTTGGGACTGGGCAAGGGGGAAACCAATGACATTAAAGACAGCAGGCCTAATTCTATTATCTTTTATGAGGGAGGACTTATTATTCCAACTGACTCATTTTTCCTAAAATAATTTAATATAATTTGGGGTGACAGACTTTATAGTCCTATTGTAAATAAAGAAAACTCCATTCAAGACAATCCCAGCTTGTGCTGTATCTCAGTGAGCTCTTCTGCCTGGAATTCAGGACAAAGGTTGTTTGCCTGAACACATGAATGTTGCATTACTTATCCAAAAAGATTTTGTTTAAATAAATACAGGATTTGAATTTAGAATGGACCACTCCTATGCTCACTGGCACATGTCAGAGTTGAAATATTATTTCCTTTCAAGCTCTAAACTCTTCTTGTTTGTTTGTGGTCATGTGTGGTTTATTTTTTTAAATCAAAGAATAATTACATCATGTATTCTTTTCTGATTTAGGTTATTATCAAGTCAAATCTTAATTTCAATCAGGTTCCTTTAGTGTCTGTTTCAGGAAGAATCATCAAAAAGACTGTCTTAATCTCCTCCTATATGATTTTTAAAAAACGTTAACTTTTATCTATTTAACTGATATTTTTAAGTAATAGCAACCCTTGTTTGACAAGCATGACTTATCAGCCCTGTCAAAGCTGCTTTGGAGGAGAGACTGCTCTGAGCTTAAAGATATTCTCAAAAGGAACACATGAGACTGGCTATGTATGATGCTGACTGTTGTTTCTTCTCTTTACTTTTCTCCTTTCTTCTATCAATAGACCTGGTAATGAGCATGGGGACCTGGAACTAGGGTGGACCTCTGGGCTGTCACATCCAGTCCACCGTGTTCCATACAAACACTGTGAGGGAAACACATTGTGTTTTACAGATGAGGGATGAAATTTGAAACAACACTTTTTACTGCCAACTGGCCTGG
The DNA here is from genome assembly GCA_013397815.1 of Aleadryas rufinucha. NCBI lineage: Eukaryota > Metazoa > Chordata > Aves > Passeriformes > Aleadryas > Aleadryas rufinucha. Next base: position 13,905 of record VZTH01001979.1, read on the forward strand.
TTCTGGCTTGCCCTGGTATAATTTGGTAATAATTTCATGGAGTCAGATGGCATTACTCCAGTATGACACCAGTTAAAGTGAGAAAAGCAAATTCTGAAAGGGGCATTTGTTTATCTTTTCCTCTGCAGACTTATGTGTTTTAACCATCAATGTTGATGAAAAAAGAGAGAAAAGTCCCTGTCACAATCAGGGAGCACTCCAAATTGAAACAAACACCTCAGAGACAGATACCGCGAAACAAGGCAGCCAGGAGTTCAGCAGGACACTTCCCTGGTGCTCCCACAACCTGCCTCCCTCTGAGCTGCTCCTTGCACTCAGCCATGCTCAGTGGCTTTTCTGTTTATTTGAGTCAGTTGTTTTTTCACTTTTTCACTAACTCCCTAAAAAAGGGCTGCATGGGGTGTCTGATGAGCAGGAGTGGAGCACTCCTGCTGCTCCAAGTATCCACTGGAGAATACTCAAAGGTGATGTATAAGACATCTAGTGAGCGCATTCCGTGTGCATTCTCGTCTTTGCTGATTCCTATAATGCCTGTGTATAAATAGTAGCTCTCCCTTTTTATATCCTTCTCCTGCCTGATTCACTCCATGATGCAGTGTCAGTGACGTTTGACTCACTGCCATGGCGATGTTTCATAAACATTGGATTGTGACATCTGAATGAATCAGGCTGGAGGAGGAGGAAGGGCAAGCCCTGTGAGAGAGCTGCACCTGAGCCAGCCTTGGCCCCAGTCCACACATGAAAGAAATGAGCACAGGGATGTTGTGACATTCATAAGGAGCAAGAAAAGAGCAAACCTATCAGGAATAATAAAATAGCACTATGTGTGCAGGACAAGTCTGCTAGGAAAAACTTCTGTATCAGGGATGTGAGTCAAAGACAGCACTGGGAGGTCTGCTAATAAATGCTGAGAGAACAATGAACACAATTTTACTTTCTGTTGTGGAGAAAAAAATGAGATGGATGCTGGAACAGAACTGAGAGCCAGGTTAACCATAAGTGAAAGCTTATTTCAAGACAGAAACAGAGGGAACCAGAGAACTCAAAAAGAAAAGGAGAATGTGAAAGGCTGACCTCCAGGCTAAGAGCATTTTCTTGTTGTTGTGTTGTGAACATGCTTCTGCTCTGAGTGTGATTACACCAATTTTTTACAATTTAGTTGTAATGGGAAAATCTGGAACTATGTCTGGATGCAGTGTGTGGTGGGGACCTTTGAGCGCGATCCACACAACATGGTGCAGCCCCTACAAAGACCTGCTGGTTACAGGAAGACAAAGGGCAAGGACAAGGATTCACTTCCTCCTTCTTGCTGGATTTGGAGCACTCTGAATAGCTCATGTCTCTCCCTAGCTGTACATCCTAGTCCATAGTTTTTTGTTCAAAATTACATATGGATAGATGGGGAGACCTCACTTTTAATAAAGTATGAAAAAATATGTTGTGATAGTGCACTGACATTCAGCAGTTGGGATATTCAGCTGTGACAAGGGAGATATTTCTTCAGTGACAGCACACTGACTGCTGTTCACAGAATCAGCTAGGTTGAAAAAGACCTGTGAGGTCACCAAGACCAACCTATAACCCAACACCACCTTGTCAACCAGACCATGGCACTAAGTGTCACATCCAGTCTTTCCTTAAATACCTCCAGGGACAGTGGCTCCACCACCTCTGTGGGCAGCCCAATCCAACACCCAGTCATCCTTTCTGTGAAGAACTTCCTAATGTCCAACCTAAACCTCCCCTGGTGCAGTTTAAGACTGTGTCCTCTTGTCCTGTCACTGTTGCCTGGGAGAAGAGACCAACCCTCACATGGCTGCAACCTCCTTTCAGGGAGTTGTAGAGAAGAGTAAGGTCTCCCCTGAGCCTTCTCCAGCTAAACACCCCCAAGTCTCAGCCACTCCTCACAGGACCTGTGTTCCAGACCCTTCACCAGCCTTGTTGTCCTTCTCTAGACATGCTCCAGATCTCAACATCCTTCCTGAACTGAGGGGCCCAAAACTGTACACAGTACTCAAGGTGCCCCACCTCCTGTCAAGGCTGAGCTGCAACTCTTGTTGGGAACATGGATCTTACCTTAAAGCAAAAAAAAGTGCTGCTCTTTCTCTCCTCTGACCATGAGATCAGAGTCCAGCTCTCCGCATGTGATAGCTCCCTGTAAACAAGACTTGGGCCATGGTCAAAATCCAAGATCTGAATTTCTCTGTTATTTATGAATGTTTGAATTTTGCAAAGAGTCCCTGACTCATAAAAATAAAATATGAATATGCACTCACTCATCTACCACTCCAATGATATTCAATCAATTCATTTCATCATTTATAAGGTATAGTTGGTCAAACCAGAAATCCAGGCTAGAACAATCCCCAAAATAAAATCTGTTAAACACAGCAGTCAGTCAGGAGACTGCCAGAGAGTAAAGGCTTTCATTCAGATCCTCAGGATTTTCAAAAAGGAAGTCTTATTTCATATATTCCATGTTCCATAATTTCATTTGTTTCCTTATGAAGAATATTTTTTTTATGTAAATGAAGAAATAGTTTTTGAAAATACAATCTATGCTTATTTACCTTATCAATGTTTGTTTAGTTGTAGAAGAAATGCTTGAACTCTCAATACAATCACCATCTGCTTTCTCTTTATAGATTTCTGCTAGGACAAGTGCAGCAAGAACAGAATGTGTTTCTTCTCCTCTGGAGCTGGTGTTGCATGGCCTGTAGGATCCCATGCAGTTCACCACTGCACTGTGGTACACTTGAAATTGTGGCCATGCTATTGTAGGGTATGGGAAAGCATTTGGCATTATGTGTCATGCTCTAGTAGCAATCACAAAATACTACCCAAGACACCTTCTCCTGCTGAACTGTAAACGGAATTCTTTCCTGGTCTTCCGTTATGTTAGCTCTACTGAGTATCAGGCTAGTTTCCTAAAAATATGGCAGCATTTCCTTCAAGACAGTGTTTTTTCAGTGTAACCCATGGAAAGTGTCTAAGAAATTCTCCACTTTAAGGGATAACATCTGCCCTTTGCTGCTCAAAAGCTATGACTTAGTTTTTCTGAACATTAGGAGCCACTACAACTAGTGCTGGGAATTCCCATCAATTTCTTATAATCTCCCATGAACACATATTAATTTTTTCCTTTAGTTTAAACAAAGATAAGCATTGTGGCCATGATATACTCTCCTTCCACATGAGATTAAAGAGTTTTTTCACCACTGACATTGCATGAAGGTTCTGACACTTTTTTTAATGGGATTAAGGTTGATCTAGCTCATAGACATTTATATACTTGCTTCCCTACAGGGACTGCTGAGACTAATTCGTCATTAGTAGGGCCAAAGTTGGGAAATGAGTAAGTAGACAAACTGGAAACACAGCTCTCAACAAGAAGTGCTTTACGTTATAGCATATATCACCATGGCAAATGATAACAGAAGTAAATACTTGCAGGAAGGGATGCAAGGAGAGCAAACAAATGCTTCATCAGCCAGACTTTTTTTCCTCTGAAAAATCCTTATGGTCACTGTTTTTCTTACTTACTGCTAACTAAGCGATAAATTAATTTTGAATGAGTTTTGGTGTACATATGTAGCCTGATGTTTGGTGTTATTGGTCTTGCACACAGTGTCCCAGCAGGGGCTGTGACTCTGGCTCAGACAGATCAGGGCATCTAGACAGGGCTCAGCTCTTGAAAGGTCACTTCCTCTCTCTATCCTGTGACATTACATGGGGAAAGAGAACTGTGTCATCTTGTAGTCTCCCTGAATGTGATGAAGGCAGCAGAAAGTGATCCTCAAACATTGCATAACAGAAAAAAGCTGACTTGAAGTGCTTAAGATAGTCTAGCAGATGTCACGCAGCTTATTTTGAAAGACTTAGAGCACTCCTTCCTGTTAAAGCACAGATTATTCAGGAATACTAGTAAGTGTCTTGCTTTCCTAGAATCACAAGGTTGGAAGAGACCTTTAAGATCATCCAGTCCAACCATCAGCCCAGCACCACCACTGCAACCCCTAAACTACTAAACCACACCACCCAGAGCCAGATCTTGATGCCTCAAACACCTCCAGGGATGGTCATTCTACCACCTCCCTGGCCAACCTCTTCCAGTGCCTGACCACCCTAACAGTGAAATTTTTTTCCTAATATCTAATCTGAATCTCCCCTGTCTCGGCTTGAGGCCATCTCCTCTTGTCCTGTCAGTGCAGGCACGGCAGACCAGAATGGCTCCCACCTCACTACATCCTCCTTTCAAATGGTTGTAGAGAGCAATGAGGTCCCCCCTGAGCCTCCCCTTTGTGAGACTAAACAATCTCAACTCCCTCAGCCATTCCTCATAAGACTTGTTTGCAAGACCCTTCACGAGCCTAGTTGCCCTTTGCTGGGCACACCTCAGCACCCCAGTGACCTTTTTGAAGTGGGGGGCCCAGAACTGAGCACAGCACGTGAGGTGCAGCCTCAGCAGTGCCCCATACAGGATGCCGATCACTGCCCTGTTCTTGCTGGCTGCACTGTTCTCAATACAGGTGAAGATGCCATTGTCCTTCTTGGTCACTTGGGCAGGCACTGGCTCATGTTCAGTCACTGCCAAAGAGCACTCCCAAGTCCCTTTCTGCTGAACAGCTTTCCAGACACTCTGTCCCCTGCCTGTAGCACTGCATGGGGTTGTTGTGACCCAAGTGCAGGACCCAGCACTTGGCCTTGTTGAACCTCACACCACTGGCCTCAGCCCATCGATCCAGCCTGTCCAGATCCCTCTGCAGAGCTCTCCTACCCTCCAGCAGATCAACACTCACACCTAGCTTGATGCTGTCTGCAAATTTACTGAGGGTGCCCTCAATCCCCACTTTACTGTGGTAATCTGAGAATTCAAATTAAAGTTTGTACAAAGAGCTAAAATCTTTCATCACCACATTGGCTATAACTCAAAAATATTTTTTTCTGTATGTGGGCCCTTCTTCAGATATAAAATACAAGCCAGGTAGAGCATATAAATCTTCTGCATTTGTCTGGTCATGCAGAAGGGTAATGTGAACTTTATCAATTAGAGCTATGAGCTCAGAGTTTAACTCATAAAAACTTCACCTTGAAGAAAATATTCTGTTTTCCTGAGATAAGTAGTCAGGACTATGTATATGCAGCTACTATTTGAGATTAGAAGATTCAATTTTTGAATTCATCAGGACAGATGGGAAAAAAGCAACTTTTGAACAGGCAATTATTGTAAAGGCTGTTGCATAGGATAATATGCAGCAATTTGGTTTGGAAGCATTTCACAAATGTGGAGAAAACTTCACTGTACCTTGTAGACTGGCTTTTGTAATACTATTTTTGATAAATTTGTTATGTGATACAGCTTGATTCCAGTGCTTTCAGAAGGCCAGTCATCCTGGGGGAAAATAGGGTGATCAGTTTTTCAAATCATCTCTAATTTCTTGTAAGGGAGATGAAGACTCACCCAAGGACCACAGCAACATGCTGTTTCTGATCACCCCCAAGCCTGGTACTAAACCCCATCTCTCTGGCTCACCAGCTGAACACCAGCATAATCAATAAATTCCTGCCAGGTTTGTCACGCCTTTGGGGACTGTTTTTCCCCCAGCTGGAGGCTTGTGCCCTTTTTTGAGCACATCTGGGTTGCAACAACTGGATAATAACCAGGAAGATTCAGTCTCCAGATTATTTCTGGGTGCCAGCCAAAACTTCAAAAGATATAGGTGTTTGGCCAGATTCTCACTTGCATTCACGTCCTTTTATTCCGCTGTTATTTCACTTTATACTGTTGCGTGATGTAAATGGGAATCAGGCCCTTGGCCATTATAAATCTACAGAATACATCAAAACATGGGGAATGGTAACCGGAGGCCTTGGCAATTAGTGTTGGGAGTCTGTAATCTGTTTCTTTGTTCATACATCACAGTCTGTGATTCTTCAGATCCTGTCCAAACAACACCTCAGACAAGCATTTATCTTGACACAAGTTTGTATTTGTGATCTAAAATTTATAAGGAGGCTGCTGAGCTTCAATGTGACTCTTCTGCACATACTTTTTAATCTCAGTTCTATTCTTTATACGTCCAAAATATCTAAACCTGGAGTAGATCCACATAAGGGATTTCATTTATGTGTATTGTGCCTAACTCCCTGTTGCTCTCTCCCAAAGCCCTCCATACACAGATGTGACTGAACACCTGGCATGATTTAAAATTCTGGCTTTAATTACCCTAACCTTGTGAATATTCAATGTGGCATCTTTCCACTCATTTTTTAGTATGATGTCTGTCTTTTCACTACTGTCAAAGACACTAGAGTCCATGCAATAGTACCAGAAATCCTCTTACCACAGCTAGAAAAAGCAGTGTTTTTCCAACTTAGAGAAAAATGTCTTTGGGACACAAATGTACAGTCCAAAGGGATTAAAATACACAATCACAGAATGGATAAGGTTAGAAGGGACCCCAGTGGGTCCTCATAGAATGGTCTGGGTTGGAAGGGACCTTAAAGATCATCTAGTTCCAACCTTATGCCATAGGCAGGGACACCTTCCACTAGACCAGGTTGCTCAGAGCCCCAACCAGGTCTTGAACATTCCAGGGAAGGAGCATCCACAACCTCTATGGCCACAGAGATGAGGCTGAGGGGTTGGTAGTTCCCAGGGTCCTCCTTCCTACTGTTTTTTTAAGATGGTTACAATGTTTCCTCCTTTCCAGTCATGAAGTCAGGGACTTCACCTGACTGCCATGACATTTTGGATATCTTGGAGAGTTGCTTGGCAACTACATCAGCTAATTCCCCCAGGACTCTGGGACACATCTTGTTGGGTCCCATAGACATATGTGTGTTCAGGTTCCTCAGATGGTCACAAACCTGATCTTTCCTTACAGTGGGAAGGAATTGTCCCCCCTAGTCTCCATCCTGTTGTCCATCCACTTGAGAGGTGTGGGAAGAGAGGTTGCCGTTGAAGACTGAGGCAAAAATGTTGTTGAGTGCCTCAGCCTTCTCCTCATGGGTTGTTACCAATTCTCCAGCATTTTTTTGTCAGAGGGGACACACCTCCTTTGACCTTCCTTTTCTGGTTAACATACCTGTAGAAGCCCTTCTTTGGCATCCCTTGCCAAGTTCAGTTCCAGCTTTGCCTTCCTTCCTGACTTTATCCCTATGCAATAGAATTTCATCCCTTTACTCTTCCCAGGTTACCTGTCCTTGTTGTTACTGCCTGTGCATTTGCTTCTTTCCCTTTAGTTTGACCAGCAGTTCCCTACTCAGACATTCTATCTCTTGCCTTTCTTGCCCAATTTCTTGCTCCTGGGGATTGCCAGCTCTTGTGATGGAAGACTTAAAGATCTGCCAGCTCTGTTCCGCTCCCTTGTCGCTGAGGGCAGTCTCCTGGAGGATCCCACTGACTATGTCCTTGAAGAGCTGCAAGTTTGCTTTCCTAAGGTTCAGTGGCTTAACTTTACTCTTGACTTGATGCATATCCCTCAGGATGCAAACTCCACAACTGCATGATCACTGCAGCCCTGTAGATGGTGCAAGAAGGATTTGTCAGTTGGCTCCCCCTGATCAGGTGGCCTGCAGCAGACACCAACCACTAGATTCCCTTTGTTGCTTTGGTCTCTGATTCTTATGCACAGGCTTTTGACTCTTGGCTGTTCTTCAGAGAAAACTCTTCACACTCAATCCACCTCTTGATGTATGTGTTCACCCTCCCCCCACTTCTTCTGTCTTTCCTGAGCAGCTTGCAGCCATCAATAGCCACAGTCCAGTTATGGTCACAGATCTTGAATATTTCCAGTGAGAGAGACTCCGCAACCTCTCTGGGCAATCTATTCTGGTGTGTGGTCACCTGCACAGTGGAGAAGTTCTTCCACATGTTCAGATGGAACTTCCTGTGCATCACCTTCTGCCTGTTCCTCTTGTCCTATTGCTGGGCACCATCGAGCAGAGCCTGGTCCATCCTCTTGGTACCCACACTTCAGGTACTTACACTGATAAGGCACAGTCTTGGTTGTCTCTTCTTCAGGCTGAAGAGACTCAGCTCCCTCAGCCTATCTGTGTAACAGAAATGCTCTAGTCCCTTAATAATCTCCGTAGCCTGTGCTGGACCAGCTCCAGGAGCTCCATGTCTCTCTTGTCCTGAGGAGCCCAGAACAGGACACAGCACTCCAGATGTGGCCTCACCAGGGCAGAGTAGAGGACCAGCCTCGACCTACTGGCAATGTACTTGGTGATGCACTCCAGGATACCATTGGCCTTCTTGGCCTTCCTGAGCACAATGCTGGCTCATGGACAGCTTGTTGTCCACCAGGACCCCAAGGTCCTTTTCCACAAAGTTGCATTCTGACACAGTTTAAATGAAAACTGTGCTGGCCCGTTAATCATACGTCAGGAAAACAGCTGACATGTCTTAGCATTGTATTTCAGTGCAATATCACCTTGACTTTGTGCTTGTTCTTATCTTATATACTATTCAGTTACACTGAAAATTAAAAGCTGTATTCTTTCCCATCTTTAGCATGCCTCTAAGGTCAGCAAAGGAGATTACTGCTTTTTTTCTAGTGATATTTGTGCCTAAATACAATTCAGGGCAGCTGTCAAGCTGATCCAGGTATTATCATATGGTCCCTGACAGAGCCATGGGTGGTTTGCTGGTGCTTGCAGAGCTCTAACAGCTCACCTTGTCATGCTCTTTATCACTGAAATAAACATAGGACAGTCAAGGAAAAACAATGTAAGGATGAGCTAAGACAATGTTATATTTACTGAAGACTTTTTACAAACAGGAGTATAATCCTTGTCTTTCTTTACATCTTGGAAAGGGCAGGAGATCTTCAAAAGCAGGAAGATTTCGGCCTGTGGATGCTAAAAGGCTTTAGCAGAGAAACTTTCCAGCTTTCTGCAGCATCTTGTGAGGCTGCAGCATTCGTGAGAGCTCTGCCTTTCCCACAAAAACTATTAGAAACAATGATATGGGTTTTATAAACTAATTTTGCTATTTTGCACCTGCAGGTTGTTTGTAGAATTGTTGTGATACTGATGAAAGAAATATTTTGGAATGGGTGTTGGGAGAACTGACCAATCACTTCAGGGGGTGGACGGCTTAAGGTCCAATGACCTTATACCATGCTAGAATACTAATGTATAAGACTAGTTGAATTTATTAAATAAACACAGTTCTTCTTCACCTTTTTTCCTGGTCCAAATCTGTGTTGGTTTTCTCTCCGTGCTCGCTGCTACGGCGACATCGGCCCTTCAGACTTGAGACTGCAGGTACCCAGGTAAGCAGCCATCTGCAGATCCCTCTGTGATGTGTCCCAGTGCTGCAGTGTTCAGGTCACTTGGATGTACTCATTTTTCTCTTCCTTCTGCAACTGACACTTTTGGAGTCATAAACTGTGGATTCATCTCTATCCAAATGGGAGGAATGCACAGTGGTGATCATGACCTGGACACTGTGCCTTCTGATGCTGAAGCCCCACTAATTCCTCTTAGGACCAGCTAATTCCTTGTCCTGACCAGCTGAGAGCAGTTTCAGTTCACACGTTTCCCGGCATGCAGATCTCCCCACATCAGTAGGAATTTAGGTCTTGGAAGGCTTCATACCTGGTGCTGGGGAATATCTCTGATTACAAGCCAACCTGCTACATCTCCTGAAGGCAGGCTAGTGTGCTCCCAAGAGGCAGGAACACGTCACAGATAGCAGAGAGCAGTGGAAGGAATCCACAGCATTCACAGAGGATGTGAAGGGAGCCCTTGTTGGGGTTTGGGTAGGAACTCCAAACCCAAGGTTAGCGGACTTCAACAGCATTAGGATCCTGAACTAAACCCCATTGGAATAAATGATAATCTTTGCTGTATTTGGGGGTTTTTAAAGCATTTGGTTCACTTCTCTGTGTCAACACTTATCCAGGAGCGACCTTCCTATCTGGTCACAGAAGAAAGGATTTCTTTTTTGCAGATCCTCTTTATTGCCAGATGAAAACAAATTGGATTCATGTCTCTCACTAAGAGCCTCAGAGAAGCCAAGTCATTTGAAAGGGAAAAGCAAAATGACTTGCACAAAAATATGTTTTTAATTAAGAAAAGGTTTTGAAGTATTGCATAAAGAATCATTAATTGTTGCCCCAGCAATTACGTGATATTATATCCGTATGGAGGTTATTTGCTGTCATTTCAAGTCTATGGTAGGCTATTTGCTCTGGGCTCTTTCTTTTTCTTTTTGTTCCCCCTCTTCTTTTAGAAGTAGTAAATTAAACTACCTCAAGAACAGGAATTTTTCTATTTCCTGTTAATTTTCTTCTTCCTTTTTTCTTGCCTTTTTTTTTTGTTTTAGGATAGAGAATTCTAATGATCATGTTTGACCTCATCCATCCTCCTACCTGCTCCCTTACAAAGCTCCTGCCAAAAAACCTGTTTTGTAACCTGAAGTAGTAACTCAGCATGAATTAAATCATAACAGAAGTTATGGTGTCTCTGCCTCCCCGATCTGGACGGTATTTTTCTACATATAACACTTTTTCTCCCAGAGGACACAGCAGAAGCTGACACTACCCAAGGGAGAGGGGGGTCCTCCAGACTGCAGCTGCAAGGAAATGCAAAATGGTAAGACAAGGCAAAATGATGAGACATGGCAAAATCTTAGTGATTCTTTCTCTCTGCCCAGACACAGATAAATATCACATCTTCTATATTCTCTGCTTGTCTCAGGAACAAAATTCCTGAGATAATTTAGACTGTACAATGCTCTCTATTGTATGTGCAGGGCTAATGGCGTGGGGGTTTCATCCAAGTCAGCCAAGAAATGCAACTTTCAAAGGTCAGAATTGCAGGGGCAGTATCACCTAATGGAAGAAATAGATGGGTTTGCTAGATGGGTCTTTACATTTTGAAGTATCCTCTAAACCACTCACAATTATTTTTGACCTACGGGTGTATTCACATATCCATAAAGAGACACAGGATACTTGAGAAAAGTGTCAAGTTGTATATGAACACTTTAAAATTTGAAAATTGACCAAATTGATCAAAACATTTAAGAAATCAGCCAGCTGGGTGCTTTTCTGTTTCTTTCTCCACCTGGTTCTGTGCAAGTGGTACTAGTTAAATTTTTCAGTGGGAACTTCTAATCCCTGTAAGACAGATATGCCTGCACAGGATAGTCAGGGGGCATAAACTGACTGAGGTCTCCAGCTGCTTATTTACGCTTGTTCCCATCTAACGGGCTGAATAACTCCCAAGAGTTCTGCATTGCCTCAGAATGAAGATGTCTAAAGTGTCCCTGGCAGCGCCCTTTCAATGGTGGCAACCTTATGAGATCACTTCCTCTTTTGATCTGTCACAAAGCAAATACTCCAGAGAAGAAGGGAGAATTTTTTTTTTGTTAGTTTTATCCAATTCAAATCTTCCTGCACTTCTGCACTGAAGCTCTCTGGGCTCTAATTTACCAAGAAATTTGTCATCCGTTTTATTCATTGTCTAGGTTAAAAATTTATCTCAAGTGCTAATGTGATTTTTGTTCCCAAAAACCTTCCTTGGCTCAAAGAGCTGAGCCGTTGTAAAGGTGAAAGTGTATGTAAGACACTCATCACAAAACAGCCCCACCAGAGCCTAAACCAGCGTGTTTTCAGCACTGGTCGATAGCACAAATCATTCTGAATACTGTGTACACATCTGTTCCAAGCTGTCTGAAACACAGAGCTTATCTGAAAGAAGGAGGGAAGGGATACTTTCTTTCCGTATGGATTTGTCAAACTGTTCCACATGAATTAAGATTGGTTTGATATCAAGCTTGATGGAAAAAACAAGAAATGAATATTAAGCATCTTGTGTTTTTTAAGACAGCTCTCCTGCATTATACACTGCCAAGCAAGCTGCAGAAATTTGGTCTGGGCAAAACCATAGTACATCTTTAGATAAAAATCTGTGCTAAGAAAATTATTGGCAACAGCTTGCTGTCAATGTGCATCAGTGCAGCTCCAAACTTTTGTCTGTTGTGAATCTGGGACTATTCAGCATTTTCATAGACTATTGTACTCTGTTTGGAAGCCATCTACTGAATTTGTAGCTAATTAATAATAACAACCATATTGTTGCACAGACAGCTGTTAACCAGCAAACAGCTGCATTGCTGGCTGGGAGGCAATTCTGCTGTGGGGGATTCTGCTGTGTCCCCGCATGGGCTGGCATGAGCTCAGAGGAATCCCTGAGGTACAAACTCTCTCTAGGAGAGTGTGGCAGTAGAAACTTCATGAAAATGGGTTACAAATTTACTGATAATGGAACATTCTCAATCCTGCACTCCCTCACTGCTTCCATTTTATTTTTCTCTTCCAAGGATGCTTTATGCTGCTGGCAGGAATGACAGTGATTGCCCAGTACTCCAGTGCCTTTCAACTTTGCATCCTGGAAACTTCTGCCCTCCCAGAGACAGCCTCCTTTGTCCCTTTGGTCCCACCATTCTCTTCCCTCATAATATCTGTTTTCTTCTACCTTGTCTTAAAAAATACCTAAAGTACATAATTATTTTGGCTTGGTTATTTTTTTTCCTTTTTTTCAACGTTTTGCTATTATGTGTTGCTTTTCATTCAGGCTTCTGAAATAGTTGACAAAAACCCTTCTCCCTGTGGGCTTTTCATGCTGGCATAAGGCCAAAAAATCGACAGAGTACCAGTCTGCCTTATGAGAGGTGCAGTTTTGTGTCTTCATTATTTGGTAGCAGAAGTTTCAAAGAGATGGGGACAGACTCTAAAGAGGATTTAGGCATTGCAATTCAATAGCATTTAACTTTAGGTACCCCAATACGTTTAAGGCAAGCAACACAGAGTAAAAGAAGTTTCAGGGATTTTTACATATGCATGGGAAAATTTCCAAGTCCAAAACTGAGAATACAGAAGCCTAATTGATTTTGAAAGAATTTTAGAATAGCTAGCATGTAACACATTGAGCTGATTGACATAATTCAACCTTGCTTGCTCTCCAGTGCCTTCTCGGTCCTGTGCTGGGGCCTCTTACTTACAGGGAGTACAATATGAGCAGCCAAGTCCTGCCATTGTCCTAGGTTACAATGTAAGATGTAACTAAAAGCATGTATTCTATTACCATCTTCATGGGCTGTTGCAGCAGGTGGGNCCATAAACCATCAGCTCAAATAATTCCTTCTTCCAAGAATGAAAACACTGATATCCCTTCATGTCTGGAAGTAGACTACCTGACTTACTAAGGTAATTTCCACTTCTGCAAGCATGCAGACAACTAGGAAGAGGATCAGATTTATTAAATAATTATTAGATGTAAAAATGTCTCCTTTCCCCTATTTTTTTCCAACTGACTCATTTTAGGAAACTTTCTCCTATCTTTCTGAAATACTTCATAAGTATGAGATTACAGACACTCATATAATTCTGGTAAAGTTGTTCCAGCCATGTATGGAATGCTTAGCTGTTTTGGGAACCAGAAAGTGAGATTTTTTTGATTTTGTATTTTTCCTAAAAGATTCTGCTGAATTTTTTCTTCAATAGTCACCAGGAAGGTGACTGTTCATGCACAAATCTTACAATATTATACCAAGTCACTGAAGCAGGGACTAAATAGCACCCAGTAAATGGGCCAAATGCAACACTACATGAACTTATTTACTCCCAGATGCATATTTAGTCCTCAGCAAATGAATGTTCAAGTGGAATAGCCTGGGCAGACGAAAGTCCTACATTGAGTTCCTACAGTCATTTACATCAAGGCATGTCAAATTTTTTTTTCATAAGAGCACATATTTTTGCTTTCCTGATTCCCATATTCTGGATAAGGGCATGAACTGCTGAATACATGGATCATGGATCTGATTTGTCTCCAAACTGAGGCTGTTGAAAGAATTCTTCTTCTTTTGATGTTCTTTGGGCTTGCATGTGAGATAAATGCCAAGGAACCTGTAGGTGCCAGCAAAGCATAACCTCATGCATCTCTGGTAGATCAACAAGCATAGAGAGAATATAGACCTCAAAAGGGCTCTGCTGGGATATCTCACATATCCGTAACCTCCAGGGTCAGAGAGCCACATATGAGTCACCAATGCATAATTTATGCTCTATATTAAATAAATAAATTTTTAAAAAATCTGATTCTGACATCATTAACATTTATTCCCCCCTATTTTCTCCAAATTAATTCCTTGGGCTATATTGACGTTATGGGAAAAGAGACATTTATCATAATTAAATGGGAGACAAATAAGGAAAGAAGGCTGAAAACAGTGCAAAATTTGCTTTGATGGGGGTGAGTTGTGTTACTGGCCATTAGTATACTTCAGGGAGATCAGTTTTTTGGTCCTGTTACAAACAAGCAAAGTGTGTAAAGTGTTCATCAAAGAGTTCTACTGGCTGTCATGGGAGAGGGAGGAGGTAGAAAAGAGCTTTTTCCATCATTAGTTTCTATGATGACAAATATTTTACAGAAAAATTTCACAAAGCCAACCATTCTAAGTGATGCACCCTCAAAGGGGTGATCTCTCTGTCCTATTCTTGATTGCTTTGTGTTTGAGTTCAACCAGTGTTTCATAGCTATAGGATGAAAGCTGGATGTGTCACCCAGAGATGTTTCCTTTCCATGCTGGGAAATGAGGCAGAAGCCAAGAGGGACAACTCTCACCCCATCTCTCTGCCTGGATGCCTTTTCCTTCCTCCTTGTAACCCAAGGAACAAGGGCTGTGCTTGACAGTTCAACTTCTTGCTGTTTTTCACTCCTCTGAGCCCAGATTTGCAGCTTTCCTTGTTATGTTCGATTGCAGGAAAAGTGGAATCTAGGCTAGTATTAAAACTCATCACAAATTTTACATTTCATTGTTTCTTTCACTGTAGTCTTCAGTTCAACCTGGAGGAACTTAGACACTTTTGAAACCTCTCCCTTTCTATTAAATTTATTTGAAATTGGCAATGGGTTCAAAATTGAGGAGAGAGATAAGGAGTGTTATAGTATCAGCCTTTTTCTTTTAGGAAACTGCACTTAGAAAAATATAATCAAGGGAAATAGAAAGAAGTCACCTAATTTGTTTTTTTCCTAGTACTTGTTCTGTTGCAAACAGATGGTAATTGTTGCATATTGTTTGAAAAGTCTCTTATTTTATGACATACATATAATTTATATGGTGAACAAAACTATGTGCTAAAATATTTGTGTGACATTTTCTGTCCTCTTTTTTAAAATCCAAAAAATAGCATGTATTTAAAATTTTTCAATTAAAAAAAATGAGAGCACAGATAAAAACCTCACAGAAACCTTAAAGATTTTTTTTATAATTTTCATATGATTTTCTAATAACTAGGAAGACAGGAAATTACTTGAGATAGAGCTTTCTCCTTCTATGCCTGACTCCTCCCAGGGCTTGAATCCCTCATAACATCTCCGGAGCTCACCCATATGAGAAACAGCTGCAGTTTAACTGTGCAAATTCTGCACTCTCTCTAGCTGGGAAATGTGTTTTGGTTAACTGCTTGGGGAAAAGGAAAGAGAAAATTCACCATTTTAGTTATTGTTTTTAAAAGGAAGTATGGGAAAACATAGCAGAGTGGTTTACTTCATGAAAGTACAAGGAAGTACATCAAATTTCATATTGTACTCGATATGGACATGGTAAGAGTTTTTTAGATGTTCAGTATACAGAGTATCAGCGGGCAAGTATGAGCAGGCTGTGCATTGATCAAGACACGAGTGCAGAAGATGGCAATGAAAACCTAACGCACAAATTCTATGATTTCACAGCTTGCCTTGTAATAAAGTAAGAAGCACTCGAAAAATGCTCAACCAGAAAAGGCTTTCTTATTCAGGACAGAGAGTTCTATGACATTGCTGGTAATAAAGCTGGTAACAATTTTGGCAACACAAAGGTAGGGGTTTTAAGGACTAGATGCTTAGATAGGATTGATAGAGCTCCCTCAACAGTTTTAAAAGCATATCCCTATAATAACTAGTCTTAAGGAAGTTGTCTGAAAGAAGATATTGAAATGCTGAAAAATCCCCCTAAAGTGTTTGATGGACTGATCAACAAATAACTGCTGTCAATGAGCTCATTTGCTATGACTGTACCAATGATAAGTTCTGTGGGAGAGTCCTGAAACAGGCAGCTGAAGACTGTGAGAGTTGGTCCACTGTTTAAAAGCTGTGGAAGCAAAGAAAGGAGAAGACAGTTGGACATTTTATGTACTTGGTGCCCTTGCTAGGGACACAATTGTCCAATATTTTTCTTTAACCCAAATGAAATGTACTGCCAATTCCACTGTTTTTATAATAAATGCAAAAGTGTTCAAATTGTTGTACTTATTTCTATACTTACGGTTTTAGTAAAACCTGTTTATAATCTACAGCTAGAAGTACACCTACAAATTCATAAGCCCTATAAGTTTTTATAGTGTGTTTGTAACACAGAGAATGTGCTAATTTTATACCTTCATCTATTTTAGATGTTTTTCTCCATACTTTCTAGGTTCTATATCTTGCACCCATTTCTGTACCTGCTTCAAGACTCAGCTTGTCACAGGAAGGAAGCTCCATGTCTATCCCTTACCAAAGCAGAAAAACACTCTATTACTGAGCAGTTCAGAAGATCCCTGTGGAAAAGGGTACACTAATTTTGGGTGATTTCAGCCACCTAATTGTTATGGTGAGGTTTTTCCACTGCGTGTGTCACCCAAAGGTTTCGGAGCTGTGTGCAGCCTGGAAGGCTGTGGATGACTGCACTTTGCTGGTGCCCTTGGATCATGGGAAACCAAATTATTAGCAAGTCTGTCACAGCGAACCAGAGTCAGGCCCTGAAAACATCTAAAAATTACTGAGATTTGTGCCTGCCTTGTTGAATGTTCAAGGATAACACCAGAAACCAGCAGGATGCATTTCTATATCTTGAAACCAACTTTTCAGAGGGCTACAGGGCACTGGGTACTTAACTGCTTGATAAAAAAAGAGACAATTGAAATGTTTTCTCAAGAGGTGAAAGGAGAGATGGGGAAATCAGTGGGATGACACTTCCCTGGTTAACCAACCCTTGCAAAAAAAAAAAAAAAATAAAAGGATACATTAAAAGATAATAGCTAACTGGATCTGCCATGAGGGCTCAGGAGGAGAGGCTGCATTTATAAGAGAAACCAGATCAAACATGGAAGTCAAATAGAAGAAAGAGAGTGTTAATCTTTTCCCATTATTGGCAGTAATGCCCCAAGTGAGGGACATAAACAGAAATCATCCCAAATTGAAGGAATGATCAAAAGCATCTTATATGTGACCAGTTTTGCTAACTCCTGAGCGCTTTGTTGACCTGAATTATAAAACAGAAGCATATAAAACCTAAAACCTTCATCAGGCAAAAGATACAAAATAAAAAATAAAAGGGAAGGAAGGGACAAAACTAGAAAGGCACAAAACTGAGATATAACTAGCAAGGGGCATAAGGAATCATTCTATATGCCCATAGGGAGCAGAGGAAAAACAAAGCAAGGATAATTCCACTACCTTACACCAGGAGGTATAGACATGGTCACCACTGGGAGGGCAACTGAAAGGGAGAATAGTAAATAATAGCAAATGTTGGAGCCTATAGCAAAGCAGGAGGAGGATAGAAAATTCTAGGCCTCAAGATGATTGGAAATGGTGTCACAATGATTAGGAAAAACAAAAAAAATCCCCAACCCAAACCATGTGGCCAAATATAGAGCTTATCTTTAAAACAGAAAAGAAAATAGACCAAGAAATTGTGGACAAGTCAACTGAAGTTGATATCCTAGAAAAATTCTGGGAGAAAATGATCCAATCATTTGTGAAAACGTAGAAATCTGAACTTGACTACGCAAGTTCATTGGGAACTGAGATTTTAAACACAGTATTTCACTTTTGTTTCCTCAACAAACAGGCCTGGCTGACTTCAGTAAAGTTTTGACTATTTCAAAAACAACGTAAAAATGTATTCCTTGTGAAACAACTACACAGTGGATGGCAAACTGGTTTTAAAATGGCACCATAGAAAATACTGCAAATTGTTCACTACTAGGATGCAAACCTGCTATAAAATGGTACCTGCAGGAGTCTATTTTGTGTCTATTTCTATTTGATATTTTCATTAATGACACAGGTGACAAAACAGAGATTAAACTTACTAAGTCTGCAGAGGACATGTTGCTTCAACGATCCAAAAAACTCCAAATAATGAAAAACTGCGGGGCAATTTCCACATAATATATTTGGCCTGTTGGGACCCCTTCCACAATCAAGCTGCAGGTAAATTTGGAAATTTGCTGATGATGTCCTTTTGTTTTATAGGTCTGGAAACTGGCTGAACATTGAAAACAAGGACAAAATCATGACTAATTTAGTCCTGAGGAAAAATTATCCTGATTCTTTGGGATGTGTTCATGGCTCACAATTGACCATTGTGTCAAATGAAATTTCTTCAGTGAGATGGAAAATCACCATTCTGCAACCAGTCTCTACTGCACTGGTGACTGTCAGCAAATCAGAAGTGAGTTGGTGGAGGAGCTAATATTAGGGTTTGTTACTCTTAATATTTTAGTCTTTACTGTTCTCCAATTCCTTAGGATTTTGATTTTTCTTTTTTTTTTTTTTTTTTTCCAAAATTTTNGTTTTTACTCTTTTTTTTTTTCTCTTTTTTTTTTTTCCATTTTCTTTGATTTTTTTTTTTTTTTTTTTTTTTTTTTTTTTTCCAAAATTTTTGAGCAACTATTTTTAAAATCTTGAATGGATAACATTGTGTTGAAAAACCTACTCAGCTAGGTAACTTCTGCATCTGGAGCAGTAATTCCTTTATGTCTTTTCATGTACATAAAAATGTAATTTAGAACATGAATACAGAAAGATCACAGTTATATTGGCCAAATTACCCTGCTTCTATTCCCTCCCTTATGAAACTTCCTGGCCAGTTCACTCTCATTTGGGAGCCTGGAAACACAGCAGATGCAAGACTC
Organism: Aleadryas rufinucha; assembly: GCA_013397815.1. NCBI lineage: Eukaryota > Metazoa > Chordata > Aves > Passeriformes > Aleadryas > Aleadryas rufinucha. The sequence continues at coordinate 32,867 of VZTH01001979.1, forward strand.
CAATAGTGCACAGGTCAGTAATCCTGGCCCCTTGCCCCAGCGCCTTCCACATTTCTGCAAGGGCACACCGTGGGGTCTCTGCAACCTCATCCAGCCTTTCTGTCTGCAGAAAACACAAACACAGGAGATTTGTGATCTTATTTCTAGGCTTCCCAGTTCTGTTTTTTTTTTTATGAAAAGGCCATGCTTTGGGTGAATCCAGAGCTGGTTACTTCTCAGGTAAATGAAGTGAAATTCTGGCTTTATTGAAAGAAAAGGCAATTTTTGTTTTGACAGCTAAAGAATCAGAACAAAATAATTCCTTCTCTTTTATAATTTAAATGCTCTTTTAAATATTGTTTCTACAGAGGGAACAGGTTTTTTATTTAATTTGGTGGGATTATTCATTTTACATTGCTCTAACATAGCCCAGGGTTTTCAGTCAAAATGTGGAAGATGGCTTCTGTCCCAAAGGCTTTTCAGTCAAAAGAACAGAAATACACAAGTGAGAAAAGAATATATGCAGGAAAATAAGAGTCACTCACAAGTAAAAGAACCAGAGTAGAGATAGGTGAATATCTAGCTGACTGTATCCTGGTAATTACTAATAATTATTATAATCATTAATTTTTAATTAATTCTCTAATTGCATTTAACATTCCTAATATTCTTACTTCATTTTGCCTAATTGACTGCTAGAATGAGATTCAATGAATTCACCTATTTAATTCCAGAAATCCTAATTCGCCCTTATATCTTATCAGACCCACCTTGCCATTTCTATTTCATGTTTTGCCTCATTCTTTTTAATAGCTTTTGTTCTTTACCTATTGCCTAAGGGGATTTTTTTTCTGACTAGTTGTGAGGAATTTCCATTGTCCCAACTTCCCTATTACTGTAAAAGCACCTTAACCCAGAGCAACTTGGAGTACAATAAAATAGGGAAAGTATTTAATAGGGAAATTGAAATAGAAACGACATTGTTGTAAATGTCTTGGGAGGAGTGAAAGTGAATGAAGAGAAAACTATGTATCCTACACACAACTATGTATCCTACACACCCTAACACTTCGAGTACCTTAGAATTCTCTTTGCAGCTGAAAAGCATTAAGATATTATTTAGCTGTCTATACATGGAGCTACCTCTCAACTCCTTCATCTTTGCTTTCTTAGAAGATGATGTCACCTTGCAATCACATTTTCCTTTAAGTATCATGTTTGGGCATCTCTTCAGAATCAGAATTTATTTCCTCCTCCTTATTCAGCATTTATCTATTACCAATTCATATTAACAATGCCCTGAAGCACTGTGTCTCCCACCTTCAGCGTTGGAAATGCAATGTACTTTTGGCTAAGGATTGCTTCTTTGGCTACAACCTAAATTGCTTGTTGATTAGTTGTGGGGTCAACCTCTCTTAGGTGGGGCAACTTGAAAATCCCAAGGTGGTGGTTTTTTCAGTCAGAGCAAAGTGTAGATTGCATATAAAAGCAGAATTTGCAAATCATGCTTTGTGAAATAATATAATTGTGATGACAGTATTCAGAACTTTATTGCCTCTTGTTTCAGACCAGACTTCATGTTAAGAAGACCAGTTTGAGTCAATGATAATTTAGGCATAACTGGGCTTGCCAATGGTTTATGTCTAAAGGGTTACACAGGTGTAATTGAACCTTTATGTGCAATTTTGTCCATAGGACTAAGGATGGCAAACCTAATCTATTTGTATAAATATATTAAACTATTTATTTTAATTGATAACAATAATTATAAAGATTAGGAAAAAAAGAGCTTCATCAGAATTATTTGTTACACAGTATTGATAGCTATAATTACTGGTATAATACACTATTTTTGAAGCAATATTGAAGCAATTATATTAAAGGTAGCAAGAAAATTATTAAGGAGAGCTTGATGTTACTCACCCCCATACCAATAACTGTGGGCAAATACCTTTTGCTCAGCCTTGAGGAGTAACCTCGAGGGGTGTTCCCACTCAGGGAAAGATCTTCGCAGACTTTGGGGTGATATGTTAGAAGTCCTCCCTGTGCAAAAGTGGGGCTGTCCTTTTGGAGTGTAAAATGATTGACTGTCAGTCATATGCATTTTTTAGATTATGTGATATCAGAGTTAATCAGAAAAATACGCTTTGTTCTGAAAAAGGTGTTAGGAGCTCTTTATTTTGTTTTGCTCCACACTCCTGGCTCTCAGTTCCATGTCAGGGCCAGCACATCCTTGCTGCTCCCAGCCTCAGTCAGGGACCGCGTCTTGCGTGTCCTTGTGATGGGGTCTGATGGTTTGGTCAAGCTGGTCTCAGCATTCTTCAACACTAAGAACAGCAGATCCTCCTTGTTTGACCTTATCACTGATCAGCAGACACTCCTTGCTCAGGCTGTCACTGATAAACTTCCAAGACAAATTTCAAGCTGCTGGATCCATGCTTAGGCACAGTTTTGTTACAATATGCTAAATGCCTATGCAATTTTGGAGGCAACATTTTAGATGCATTTTCCTTTTTGAATTACCTAGACTATAAGTGAGGCCTTTGTGCATTATGCTTGCAGGTGTTGGTGCTCAAATCCTCTTTACAATACACTTCATGATCTTCCGGAGGTAGATTTTCCTTTGGCTGTGATAATAGCCCAAAGTGCCCCATGATAACTCAGCATGCTGCAGCCATTTTGTCTGTGCATTCATTATTTAGTTGCCTCCTCAATTTTCCGGAGAAAAATTATTTCAATAAGGTAGGAGCAGGGAATTTGATGCGTTTTGTTCAAAGTATTGAGGGGAAAATATTTTAGCTGTTATGACTAACCAAAACTATGACTAACACTAAATTACATTTAATGAAATGACCCTTGATTAATCATTTCAGAAGGGAAAAACCTAATAACATGCTTAAGCTACTGTATATACATTCATTTCTATTACACTTTATTATTCCATTATTTGGGTGTTGGCTGCTTGACAAAGGTACATTTCTCAAAAAGTGCATAAATTCTAACATTTCCGTACATATTATATGTATATATATCAGTTTAACCACACATATTACATGCTTTTGAGATAGCTCTTTAACACAACAGCACAGAAGTGAGGGTCCAAATTTCCTGAGCCAAATTAATCTTAGTAATATTTAAACCAAACCCACCAGAGGTGCTCAGGGGAGCTACACGATATCAGGTGGGGAAGTTCAGTGCAGCAGTTGAACCATCAGCCTTTTGCAGTGTTTCTAATGATCTCTACTAACCTTTGGAAAGAAAAGTGATAACAAGCAGGAAGAGAGTCCCTAAACTGGAAACTACAGGCTTTTAAGCACATATATCTATGTAATTTATTGTATATTATTGTTATTTATTAGCCCTATAACCGTGACACAGACACATACCATCATGGTATGTGACAAAAGTTGTTTTTTTAAAAGACATAATATTAAAAAAAAGTTACTCTGGTTTAATAAACAGATGCTTCCTAAAGATGCATCCTAATGTTATGAGTTCTGTAATAGGGAATTACTGATGCCTTTCAAGGTCATCTGCTTCAGGGGGAGAAACAATATGGCAAGTCATATTTAGCTGCCTGTTTCTAAGAGCATTAGTTAAGCATAAAGCCCTAGAAAACCAGGAGTAAGAATGGAATGATTTACAAACAGCAGAAAACATAATTGTTTGGAAAGTGGCAAATACTAAATAATTTTCTGTATGTGTTGCAAAATAATGAGAAAAAGTTATCTACGCTTACCTTTTCTTCAGCCTAGATATGTATAAATAATTAATAAGTATTTCTGCTCAATGGAGAGAAATATGTTTTGAAGGACAAAAGATATCCAAGTTAGTAAGATTGGTTTAAAATTATTTTTAACTGATTTATTTATTTGTTTTGTCTTTAATAGTGGGAGAATAAGCATTGGGAACAACAAGAATAAAAAAGGTAAGAGCAGGTTTTCCCAAAGTTCTGCCTAAGTGTGGAGTTTTTACAGACTTTTTCATTGAAAGAAGAAAAATGAAGGAAAGAGGAGAAAGGTGATCTCTGGTCATGATTAAAGGTTGTGTTCTTGGTGCTTCTCCAGGACTGCTTGGTCCTGACTTGGAGAGATTGATGCTCTCAAAGTTCTGATATGGTTGTGGTTCTGTGTTTGCACATTCATGAGTTCTCTCTGTTGACTCTTCTGTGAAAATGCCTCTGGGGAATTAGCTGGGGATAATAAAGAAAGTTAAGTGACCATTGTTGTTTGCATCCCTTTTTCAAGTGAGTCTTTATTGTGGTTTTTTTTTTTTTTTTTCCCAGGAAAGTATTTGAAAGAGTAAATTTGGTTTGAAACACTACCACGGAGTGCAATTATCACTGGCATGTTTCACAGCACAATGCAATTCACTGCCTCACTCTATGTCAAGACTGGTTAATTACACAGGATTCCAGAAAAAAAAAAATCAAAAGAACCTGCAGTTAGACTCCAAATACAGGAAAAATATCTATCAATGAATACTTGATAAATCCTCCCCGCCCTCATCAGATTTGAGAGAGAGTAGGTGATCATTTAGAAAAATTTCTGTTTTCTAGTTTATCTTTAAGCCTGAATAAGAGATTTCATACTCTCTAATTGTAGTAATTATATCACGGTCCACTGAATCTACAGCAAGTCTTTATTAGTGTTAATGGGCTTTTCCAAAATGATTTCATGCTGATAGAAATAATCATCACTGAACTATTTAGTCAAATACAGACCTGAACACCAGTGTTAGCAATGTTAGGTTATTTCTGCACCAGCACTCCTGCTGGGACAGAAACTCTCCCAGGAGAAAACGTAGAGGTCAAACCCAGAAAGTACAGAATCTTTTACAGATGGGGGTGGGAAAAAGAATAGTGATATTCAACACAGGCAGTAGCTGAAAATAATACCTACAGCTTTTAAATTTGAAAACAAGAGGCAGGCAGGGAGTTAAGTGAGTCCAGGCCAAGAGTCAAGGAGCCTGGAGGACGGGAAGTCTGAGGAGGTTGCAGGGGAAAAAAATAAAAAGGGCAAAGAAAATTCCCTTTTTTGTGGAGCTTTCTGAAGCTTGGTTTGTGCACGTAGTCCAATTAGGATCTCAGCTGTAGTTGGGGCATGTGAGACCCCCTGCGCACAAATGAATCCTGCTGTAATAAACCTCATTATTATGACCCACTAAAACTTTACTTAGGAAATGAGGACAAATGTATCCTTATGGCCCTGTTCAGATATTAGCCAAAAATAACTCTCAGTACATCTTTATTTCCTCATCAGTAATTTTATTCAAAATTGTCCCCTGCATATGGTACAATGAACATCAAGAACAAGGAAATATATGGAGTTTAAAATGCCATTTGTAAAGTGCTGTGCATATATATTCTATTATGTGAATCTTTTACTATAGTCATGTTTCATTATTGCATATTAAAATAATTATAAAAATGTGTCCTCTGTGAAAGAAATACTCCCATGTGGTAACTTAGACATACTTCACTTTCCATTATAAATTGATAATTGTAGTTTAAAATTTTAAGTGGTAACCTCTGAATTGATCTGATGTAGTAAATGACTATTTTTACTTAATTATGATCCACTTATGGTTTTCTTCTTTGGATGATGAAACATTTTGGTCATTAACACCAGATTGCCTGAAAGAGTTGCCCTTTTTGTGAGGACTAGAACATCATTTGCACAGAGTAAGGTGAAACCTCACACTTCTCTACCTTTTACTGAAGAATATCCTGTTTTTTAGTTTATAAACGAATCTTAGGCACATGAATCCAGATTCATAAAGGGATTTGAACATAGTAACCTTAGCACTGCTGCATCACTCTTGCTTTGGCAATGGACTTTACAATCCTGCACCAAAGGCATAAGTTCTTTCCAGATTTTGAAAGTGTTACCCTCTTTTGGCTCACGTATCTTCACACAATTTTCCTCACATCTGCGTGTTTAAATTAAAAACCAGCTCAGGTCAAGTATAATTACTGGAAGACTTTGGTTCTTCCAGGGCAGAGGAGGGGAAAACTCAGCTACAATGATTAACTCTTAATGTAAATTTTGGTGAGACCCCCAGCCCCAGCCGAGCTGCTGCTGGCAGTTAAAGCTAATCAGCCATTCCTTGGCAGCACAAACACTTGCAGATAATAATGACTGCTGATTTTTACACTCTTATGCTGAAAGAACTGCTGCAGTCTCCTGAGAATAGGAACACAGATCTATGTGGCATTGTGGCAAATCATTGTGTAGGACTTCCTGGCACCTCGTATGGGCAAAGATGAGCTCCTTGGTGGGCAGGATGGAAAGTCCAAAAAACACAGGGATTTAGGAGTCTGATGAGTTTGTATAACCTCTTCACCAAGATAATGGCATCTCTGGGAATGTGCTACAGTAAAACTTCTAGTGCAATAAAGATTTCCAGGGAAGGTTTAAAGTCCTAGCTGTTGGGCAGGAATTCTGTGAAATCGTCCTTGCAGTTCTGTTGTGCCTCACCTCCATGACGGGCAGCAAAGAACCTTGGATCTTCCACAGATTTGCTGAACTCAGGTTATGGAAGAAACTGATATCCTAGTACAAAGCATGCTGCTTGCCTGAGCAATTTTCTCCCATTGCTTAAAGCACCAACTTCAGCAGAGCAGTGCAGGCACTGCTTACAATATGTTATCATGTCCTCACACGTGCCAGGAAGCACTGCTGTTGAAAGGAAAATCTGTCTTTGCCCTCTCTTTCATCATTTGTGGTCACTTCTCCATCCAAGGAGAGGTTTCTAAGGGAATCACCAGCAGCTCTTGCCAGAGATTCCAGGCATTCACATGATGATTCAGACGACATTTGTGTGATCACACTGAAGAGAGCCAAATCTGTATGGTAAGTGACAACTTTCAGTGCTGGAAGGGAGAATTTTATAGCAGGATCAGTGAGCCAACCCATGGGAATGTGCTCCATGCAGTGACTCAGGATTTTGCACTTTGGAAATATTGCACTACCCACATATGCTACATTGCATGACATGTAGCTTTGGAAGGATGAAAACATTTATCCTGTCTACACTAAAATATTTTGTCATTTAAAGGATACCACTGAATTTTTTTTCCACAGTAAAAAATCTCAATGCCATTTGAAATCTATTTGGAGCTATCTTGTGATCCTTTAGTGCCAACTGGCCTGATTATTAGGATGCTAGTGTATGAATATACTAGATTATTGAAGAAATGATTCAATGCTAGACCTGTTAATGTGGGAAACCATCAGTCATCTCAGAAATCCCACAGAGCATCAAGATCTGTGAATATGTATTTAAAAATCGGTTTGTTTGTGTTTTTTTTTTTTTGTTTTAGTTTTGTTTTATTTTTTTAATTAAGAAAAAAAAGAAAAAAAGTAAAACACTTTTAGAAGACGACTGAGGTGTAGGAAAAGCCAGCCTGAGCTTTCAGAGTTATACAGGGTAGCTGGAGGTGCTAGGACTGTGTTGGTCATTAAAAGTGATAGCACACAGGTAAGCCAGGTGTGTGCATTGATTGCACAGAATTATTGATATATTCCACACACCCTTATATTTGACAATAACTTACATGAGCTATATATTTGAGGCTATGTCTGGTAAAGTGTTTGAATTATACAATCCTGAAATTTCAAATCCTACAAGGGTTGGAACCCACTCAGCATAAGAGAGATTTATCAGCAGAGGGATTTATCATTTTGCATATCTTCCAGCAAAGGAAAATGGCAGTTACTCTAGAAACACTCATGCTAGGTGGGACAGCTGGTTTGTTTATCTCTCTTTCACCTGCATTATCTGCTTGTCTCTAGTAAAGCTTGTCGTATTTGCTAAAGGCTCCACTGATTCCTTTCCCTCCTCATCCCCCTTTTCATCCTATCCCCTTGAGGGGAAGATTTATTTTCTCCTTAAACCAGCAAATCTAGGCCTTATACCTGCTACATAAGCAAAAGACAAAGTCCTTTGTGTCCCATATTTTACAGAGTAGTGTAAGGGTGGTTGATTTTACATTGGTTGTACCAATAAAATATGAACATTTTTTCAGTTTTTACAACCGTAAATCATAATCTCTTACACAATACTTCTTTTTCTCTAACAGGTCATGAAAATGTAGTATCATTATGACTAATATTATGTTTGTTTTCTAGCCTAGAAGCACTAAACTCCAGAGAAATGAGGTGGCTTTCCCTAAGTTCCAGCCTACATGGGATGACAAAATGGGTCCCTGTGCCATGCCCTACCTACTGGTGTGGACCTGATCCTATTATCTTGTTCTTTATTTTCTATCCTTTCTCTTACTCTAGGGGATAATTAGCTTTTCACTGAGTGAGGCACATGCTTTTCACTAAAACACAAAGTTTAAGGCCAGCACAGAGAAATAACAGCACTACATGGAACCCCAGCTCTGGTGACCCAAGTGTAATGAAAAGGCAGCAGCACTAACAGGATTGAGAGGTTTTCCAGAAACAAGGTTTGGAGAAATTGTCTAGAAACATTGATTCTGAGATCAAAATCAGTCTTTGTAAAAAAGACAGTGATTCTTTTCATATCGTAAAGTGTCTGATTAGAGGGCTGAGCTGTGCAAGGGGATGCTGAAGACTTCTGACAAATATCTACAAAATTGCACGTGCAGTACAGAGTGTGTGAAACCATGATCTATGCAAACTCTCCATCACTGTTAGAGCTGCAGTCAGTCCTTGGACACTCTATTTATTTCTTGAGGCAGGAGAGAGCAGAACCATTGCTCTTCCTCAGATTTTTTCCACCATAATGTTTATTTTTTCCTGTCTTTTTTTTTTTTTTT